>OMNW01015226.1:14215-27040 GCA_900303245.1 Selene dorsalis
TCGGGTTCGGGTTCCGCTTCTGATGGTTCTTGTCCCGGTCGGCACAGTCCCGACCAACAGAACTGGAACCGGTACCAGAGCCACAGTGGAACCCGGACGTTACAGGAACCGGGAGTAGGACCCGAACCGGGATCGGTACCGGGACCGGGACCGGGATCGGGATCGGGATCGGTACCGGGATCGGGACCGAGACCGGGATCGGGATCGGGATCGGGACCGGGACCGGGATCGGGATCGGGACCGGGATCGGGACCGGGACCAGATCCGGGACCGGGATTGGAGATGGAGTGAGGACCACCCAATTTCAACGATATTCAAGCTCGACAGTGTTACAGATAGGACCTCCTGTTTTTCTGCCTTTCATAACTTTGTGCCCCAGCATCAAAGGTAAAGTCCAAGTTTTCACTTCACAGATCCAGTAAAACACTACGGCTGCCCTGCGTGGCCGGGCTTCCAGACGCTGATAAAGGACTGTCTGAGGGAAAGGCCACAGGACCGACCGACGTCTGCTCAGGTTAGAACCTGAAGTCTGTGTTTTTTGTGTTCAGAAGAGACTGGTTCTTTCATTTTCAGTGAGAACAATGGAAAGGTATGAGGAAGCAGAGCGGCATGGAGACGAGCTGTAGACAGACAGGAATGCAGAGATACACGTGCTCAGAGTATGACTCATGGTTCAAAAGTCTTATACCTGCCGTGTGTGTAGGTGTTCGACCGGCTGAACTCAGGGGAGATGCTGTGTCTGATGAGGGAGCTGGTGGTCCCCCGGGCATTCAACGCCGAGTGCCTTGCGGTGACCTCTGCTAATAGTGAGAGTCCATCTAACAGCCACAGAGTCTGGCTGGGAGGGGGCAGCAGCATTAGCAGCCAAAGGGTGGGCACCATCACAGCCATGGACCTGGACACTAACACAGCCACGACACAGGTACAAACAGCAGCATCAACCTCAGGATATCAACACCTTCGTCCTCTTGCTCATAACAAACATGCACTTTTCTGCCCCCCCCCCCCACAGGAAGTGGACACCAGCCCCGTTCTGTGTCTGGTGACTGTCCAAATCCCCAACGAGGCCTGTGATTGGCTGGTGGCAGGCACCCAGTCTGGCTCCTTAGTGGTCATCAGCACCCAGGACGTGTCGACTTGGCACCACCTGCAGAGCGTACCTGATGCTGTCACCTCACTGTACTTCCATGTGCACCCTCGTCGAACGTAAGTAAAGATCAACTTTGATTTTGATCATTTCTTTAAGAATTAAAATGCATTATGGCTGGGGAAAAAAATCACCCCTATTCTTTGCCCCATCCTAGTCTTGTAAATATTTACTTTTGATCAAAGTTTTAATGAAGCAGCCAGCCAGCAAGGCAAAGATGTACAGTTGGAAAACTTTAAATGATGATTCTTCATGTGAGAGAATAGAAATCCAGGAAAGCATGTAAATAAACTCTATGTATATATGATGCACATGTAGAGCAAGATATCCTCATCTTTTTTATTGCTTTTCAGCCAAAGGAAGAATTATTTGCTGGTTGGAACAGCCAATGGACTTCTCACTGTTTACGAGGACTCTGTTCTTAAGGTAAATATTAGATATTGAATAAAAGATCCAGTGTGTTTGTTCTCTGTGGTTGATTTTCTTTTCTCTGTTTGTTCCGATTCTGTCATCTGTGTCCTCGAACCACGCAGCACACTGTGTACAGTATGTTTCTAACCCAGAAGTCCAGTTTGGGATCTTTATTTTCTTCTCGTTCTCCATGTTTCAGCAGGAAAAAGGCTGGCCGGTTAAAACGGTCTCTGTGGGAAACGTCAGCACGCCCGTCATGTGTCTGGGCCAGTCGCTGTATTCTCTAGACAGCAGGTGTGTGTGGGCCGGCTGTGGGACCAGGATCCTCTCCTTCACCGCCGAGTACGACGTCTGCAGGACCATCGACACCAGACCCAACCTCATCTTCCAGTGAGCTCACGTCATGCTGATTGTTGATCTATTTTTCTAATAGAAGCCTGAGTTTAAAGTCCAGGCAACAGCACAGTAATGGGATGTCTTGGTATATTATTGAGTTTTGTGTGTGTGTGTGTGTGTGTGTGTGTGTCCTTTCCAGGCAGCAGCGGTCAATGAGTGGTGAGGCTTGTGTGTCTCGAATGGTTGTGGACAAATATGTGTATCTGAGCAAAACGGGAACATCCACAGTGGAGGTGTGGGACAAAAGGAGCGAGAGGATGGTGGACTGCATTGACTGTGCTCAGATCATCAGGTAAACACATAACACAACAGAAGGCCACATTTAGACGGTAGAAAGAAACAATTAACACAAAGCTTAAGATCCCACACACACACACACACACACACACTAATAAGTCCTCTCCCATCAGGCAGGACTCGGGCTGCAGAGGCAGGCAGGGCAGTGAGGTGGAGCTGCCCACTGAGGCGACTCCCACCTGGGCCAGAGTGAAGGCCCTGCTGGTGCAGACCGCTGCAGCTCTCTGGATCGGCACCAGGGGGGGCCACCTGCTGCTGCTGGAGCTGTCCAAACACCAGATGCTACAGGTCATCAGCCCCCGCTGCAACTCCATGCGCTGCATCACCTCTGCACTCATCGGTGGGTCCTCAGCTTTAACCCACCTACTGTATTATTTATGCATTTTAATGATTTTGTTTTATTTATGTTGCCTCGTGTGCAGGTCACATATGATGATGTCATGTCAGGATGAACACAAACAGGCAGACTTGTACATATTTATCCTCTGCAGTTTGCTGCATAAATTTGAATATTATTACAGGAAAATTATTGTGTTTAAACTTAAAACAGCAATTCATACGTTGTAATTAGCATAAATGGTGATCATCACAGCAAATTAGGCAGCTCTCGTGCCTCCTAATATCCTCAGACTATGGGGAAAATATGTTCCCTGCTCATTTTGTTCCAGTTTCAATATTAATTCATTATTCAAGCAATATTTAGCCATAAGTGCTTGGAACAACACAAGACTTCCTGGTTGTTTAGGGTGTCTTTTCCTCTGGTTTCATGAAGAAGCAGCTGTTTCCCACGAAGCATTTGAGCTTAAGAGTAAATAACAGTTGCAGGGCAGCATGAGACATTTAGATGAGTGTGAAAATGGGTGAAAACAAAAAAGCATGGAAGTTGAATGAAGAAAACTGTTTTTAACAGCTGGGTTATTCTTTTGTTTTGGTTTCTTGCTCTGTCAGGGTGTTTGTGTGCAGAAATGTGTGAACGAGCCCAGCATGCTGCTCACAGTTTGCTCACTCTTTTGTCTGTTATGTTTGTTTTCCTTTACCCCGCAGTCTCTTTTTTTTTTTGGAATTTGTAGCTGTAATTCTCATGTGCTTCATAACTAAACTCACACCAACACTTTTTTGATTTTGTGTGTGAATAGAAACACTAAACTTGAAGAATGTGGTGCTGACTTTGGGCAGAAGACTCCCACAAGACAGGAATCAGTTTGGTGAGTGTGACGGTTCATTGTTTGTCCCACAGTTGTGTCGCTGTGTGAGGTTCTGTTTTGGTCTGAAGTGTGCGTGTGTGTTTGTGTTTACCCTCAGACGAGGAGTCGGTGCTGATGGTGTGGAACAGCACGCTGCCGATGGAGGTCAAAGACCTGAACAGACACTGTGAGAAGAGAGAGCAGATCGCCGCCAAGATGAGAGAGCAGCTCCACCACAGCTGAGCCCACAGGTTTGTATGACTTTTGTTGTGTTCTCCTCACAACCTACATTTTAATTCACGCCATTGTGCAGCCTAACTGTGGTAAGAGTGAAACTGTAGAAGAGTCCTCACCTACATCCAATCTCGTGCATCTCAACCTCAACCTCAAATGTCATGAAAACCATAATGCTCAAAATAATCTTTTTACTATAATGCTGTCTTTATCATTCACAAAAACACATTTAGATATTTTTTGAATCTTAAATTGACTTTATTCATAATTTAAAAATCAACTCTTGTTGTCCTATTGTCCTATGGAATAATAGACCAATCATCCACTCATCCATCATCCAGTTTTTTGTTATATTACCATAAATATGATTTATGTCAATCAGTATCTGTTAATATAATAATAATTTCAACCATACCAGTAACATCTTTTTTTTTTTCTGTTTTGACAGGATTACTCCAGGAAAAGGGATCAACTCTCTGGTTGAGCGTTGCATCAACAGAAGTTTTACCTCATGTTCGGACAGCCATACGTAACGAGGAGAGCACCTTGCAACAAATAACTCTAAAGAATTTGAGTCACCAAATGAGAAGACGCGCATGACATTTATCAAATGCTGTGCTGTGTTTTGCCAGATAAGCACAATCAAAGAGAGACATTCATCTAAAAGGGACACAGGTGATCCAATTTGTGTTGTAATCAGAGCTGAGAGCGGTGCAGCTGCTCAGGGTGACCTCCTGTTCCTTAATGAAGACTGATGTATGTTTACCTGTAGTGTGATTGGAAAAAAAAAACTGGAAGAAAGCCAAAGGAAAGAAAGTGTATATTTGATTATTTATTCTCATGTCTATGTGTGCATGTTTACCAGTGAGCCAATCTCACCACAGCAGTAAATAGACCATGGAGCTCCTCATGATGGTGCGGGCGTTGTACACTTTTTTTTTTTTTTTAACGTAAAATTACTGTTGATTGAAGAATGTGTCAGTCAAAACAAGAAAGTAAATGTTATTTTATGTACTGTCATGGCTCTGTGTTGTTGTTGTTGGGACACAAAAAAAAATCAATGAGAGCAGGAAACCGTTACCGGATAAAAAAAAAAAAAAAAAAAAATGGCGTCCGTTCTTATTTAACCGTTACTGTTTGCGCGGTGCGTGCCTATGACGCCCATTTTACGTCAGTTACGTGAGGTCAGATCGGAAGCCACAGTGAACCACTGACGGAAAAATGACGAAGCAGACCGCGGCTAACTGGTTAGCACTGCTAACTTCAGTTGAAGAAAAGACGCGAAAAAAGTTGAAAATACGGAGTTACTTCCCACCACGGGACGAATCTGTAGGTGAGTGAAGGAACAAACTTTGACGCCGAAGTCGTAACGTTTTTCCTTGACTATAAACACCCGCTAATGCTAACGCTAGGTATGTCATATTAGCAAACGTTTTTAAATGACCTAGCTAAATTTTTTAGCAGTTTGCTTTGCATATGTTAACGGTTGCTAATGCTAATGCTAGATAAATCTGATTAAGGAAAGTAAGACACAGCTAGCCTGAATGGAAGAAAAACACAAACATGAATTTCATGAGGATATGGACCATATGGGATCTTTAATCGTGACAGGGAAAAAAAAAGACATTGCATTTTAAGCCATTTCATGGAAAAAAAAAATATGTACAAGGAGGACTTAGTCCTCACAAACACTGACAATACATTAGTAAAAAACAAAGAGATGGGAGTTAAGGATTTGAAGTACTTCTGAACCTTAAAAACACGGTGTCCTGATATCCAAACTATCAAGATAAATATATTTATAATATTTATATTATATTTACAGAATACCTTAAATATACAACGATCATTATGTATTCTATAAACAAATATAAATTACTTAGGCACACTTTGTTTTGTCGCAAACAATCATGAGGGTGGTTTTCAAAGGCCATCCTCTAGATTGATGTGAACCTTCATCAGAAAAAATCTCTTCCGTGTTGCAGTGCCCTACCATCCAGACAGAGAGGCTGCGCTGCTGCTAATCTCATTATTGGTTGGCCAGCAGTTATAGGTTATAATGTACACAACCACTTTTTACAGCAGGACTTGAAGCTGGCTTGATGTACACCACCCACAGACACAGGCGCAGTCCCAAAATGACCTCATGACCCCCTGACTAGCTCCTTTGCATACTCCTCTTTGCAGATTCTTGTTCAAGTAGGCTTGGTGGGTAATCCACCTTATTGCTTACACCTGTCCTCTCCTGCAGTATCTGCAAGGAGGAGGGAGCAAAGGTTGGAGGGAGCAGGAGGTAAGAGGTGAATCTGGGATGCCACCGAGCAAATGGGTCAATGGTCAGACAAGGACAAGGTTTATTTCCACACCTTTTTTTGTAAGGTAGACAATCATATAAGGTTCAGAGACGACAAATAGAGAGCAGCTACGATATCTACAAAGAATATACAGTACAAGTGAAATATACATTGATGATACAGCCAACTAAACGCACGCAGTGGGGTGGAGGGGAGGAGTGGCCAGCCGGTATGGCCGGGCAGGGCTTACTATTACAGTCAGTTTATAAGTCCGACTCGGGCATATCCGGCATGTCGGCCATCAAGTAACCAATACCGTAACGGCCGTTGGGTGCGGTGTCTGCATCGGGGCCACCACCAGTGCCACTCTGCTTGCGGTAAATACTGTTGCCAGGCATCGGTGAGGGGGCCTCGCTGGGCGACTTGCCTTGGATCAGGCTGGTGTCATCGTCCTCTCCCGGTCGGGCGCTCTCTTTGATGATGCGGCCCTTCTTGTAGGAAACGGTGGAGAGGCCGGTCGTGTTCTCGTCGATGATGTTAAAATAGCGCAGGCCGAAGACCACAGGCACGGGCATGATGGCCATCACCACGAGGGAGATGCAGACAACGATGCCCCACGGAGGGAAGCGCAGGCTCTGCTCTCTGGCCTGGAGGACAAACATAAGAAAAACATGACGTTTACAGTTGTAAATAAATAAAATGACACCTGTTCTTTGCATGCTAAGTTGTGTTATATTTTGATTATTCTGGTGTCTACTTAACTCTTTTTACTCAGTCAAAGCAACTCCACCTCACTGGCCTCACTGAACACATAAAGGAGCAAATGCAGGGACACTCACTCCCATTTGCCCTTTGCTCCACTTACTATCGGTTTTAAAATGACTGTGATCAAACAGGTGCTTGAACATCTGTGTGGTAGACTACACATCCTGTTGATTGTCTGAGGGTTAAAGGATGCCTGGACATGTGTTTATCAGTGAAAACTGAAATTTCCCTCCTGTTTTTTTTTAAGCTTCTGCCTGGTTTTTACTTTGAACCCTTAAATCTGCTTTTTACCTCTTCCAGGATTACCAAGTAGAAGGACTTCCAACTCCCCATTGATCCCCGGTCTCAGGAGAGACCAGCCAGAGATGTTGACTCACCTCTTCCTGTATCCAGGCACTGTAGCTGGGCGGCGTCATGGTCAGCTGGATTAAGCTGGAGCACAGGAGAACCAGCAGCAGGATGGGCGTGATGTACTTCCACATGTAGTAGTAGAAGCGGAACGGCGTAAAGCCGAGCATGTCCTTCAGGTCTTCAAAGAATCTGAGAGAGAGCGGCGGCAGCAAACCAGCATGAGGTGAGATCAAATGTGTGTGGTAAAGAATACACAATAGTTTCATGTTCATTAGAAACCTGTATACCTTTGTATATTTATGTATTGCTTGTATTGATCGCTTCATTCAAATCATTTTTGATAACATACCAACTCCTCAGGGACGTGTCCCCGTAAATGTCGAATTAATGTGAAGTAATTCATGCAAAATTAAGATGATATGCAAATGATGATGATGATGTTGTCTACTTACTTATCAATTCCATAAACCCAAGCGATTGCCACGTTCTCCAGTATGACCACTATGAGCAGAGGCAGCGTAGCCGAGTAGTCATCAAACATGGCCACGAAGTAGTTCCCTGAGCGCTGAACAAACAGGAGACCAATGGAGAAGGCCAACACACAGCAGCCCACTGCAGGAGAGACACAGGTCGTCAGTCACTGTGCAAGCTGACAGATACTTTCTGTTACTGTACCTGTCACTATAAAGGTTCACGTTCATTGTTAAGGACGGATTGCTCCTCTGTGTAAGAAGGATTAGGAGCATTAATCTTAAAAATACTGCACTGCTGTACATCTTCATGTGTTGTAAAATCAGCAGGTGTGGTGATGTTTCATAGTGTGCTATTATCGGCTAACTTGGACCCAAACCTGAGCAGGAGGAGCGGAGATAAACTGAGCTACGCTGGAGTCTGTTAAAGTGGAGCGGGACCCATTTAAAGCTGTTAGAGTCAAACTAACAGCAGGATGGCCCACATCTGTTCACTGCACTGTGGAGCAGCCACTGAGTCTCATTAATCAAACCGGTTATGCTGCTTTCTCTGGTTAAGCTTTTTCCCCATTCACTCCTGAAGGAATTTCTCAGCACTAGGGAGTTATACTCATTTTGTTTGTCTTAATACAGATGGGTTAGACTGTATTATCTCTGGTTTAAAGATGGGAATGGAGCCAACTAGCAGCTGTGTGTAAATATAAATGATCACGTGTGTGCGTTTGATTACTCACCTGTAAGAAATTCCTTGCGGACTTTGAAAGTGTCTATCAGAGGAGTGAGGATGCCCTCGATGGTGCCGAACATGCTGCCCAGGCCCAGGTTGACCAGCATGAGGAAGAACATGACGGACCAGAAGGGCGAGGCTGGGAAGTGGGTCATGGCCTCTGTGAAGGCGATGAAAGCCAAACCCGTGCCTTGCACCGCCTGTCAGGGGGCACAGAAGAAGAAATAGAGGTGAAAAACCAGCAGCAAAGACTGAGATATGTGTTAGGTTTGTTGTTGTTGTTGTTTCCTGTACCTTGTTGAGCTCGTCCTCAATGCTGCAGGATTGCAGTCCCAGTTGCGGGTACTCGTTCTCCTTCACCCCTTTGATGATCTCTATCATCTGGTGGTAGTCTTCAACACTGACTTGACTAACCTGAGTGAGGTTGATGTGGTGTGGGATCAGGCTCGCGTCGATGCCATTACCCAGCAACGCCACAATCTTATTGGTGTTCCTAAGAAACAGACAGAAATCTTTCAGTTTCTTCTACACAAAGAATAAAAACAGCAAATATCTGCTTTGGTTTTCAAACTAACTTTTACTCACAGTACTACACATTTGCTGTTCATGATGTTGGCTTTGAAGCCCAGCACGGCAAACACCACCAGGGTGGCCAGCACGGAGGTGAAGAAATTGATAAAAGACACCAAGACGGCGTCAAAGTGGCAGTTATTGTCCCGTTTGTTGTAGCTGGAGAAGGCAATGACGCCTCCAAAGCCGAGACCCAGCGCGAAGAAGACCTGTGTGGCCGCCTCTCGCCACACCTTCGCCTCCAACATGATCTCCAGCTGAAACCAGAGCAAGGGCAATTAAGTGAAACGTTTGTATACAACTGAAACAAGTGTTTGCTGGTTCACGTTTTTTAAATGTGAGGATTTGCTGCTTGAGTTCAAATTATGTCACGTGACCAATATTACATCATCATTAAGGTCACATGATGATACCTGTGCCAGCTCCAGTCTCTGATGTGCTGTGAAATGTGGTTTAAAGCATTGAAAAAGCAAAATGTGGGACCTTGAGTTGAGCTAAACGTTGACATTTAGATCTAATAATCTACTTGGTCACACAGTGTTCCTTCTTCACTGTTTACCTTTTCATATTTTATGATAATTAACATATAATGTCTGTCTGAGTCTATATTTGGCAGACCCTCAGTGTACCATCTTGCTAAATGGCAGCTGGTACCTCAACAGTTTCCACCTGGTAGGTGTTTTTTTTTTTTTTCTATTACAGCTCTGAGCACAAAAGCAGAACACACACACACTTGCAGCAGCAGGACTTTGATGTCCGCAGTTACAACGAAGACGGTGGCACAACATGTTGTTTGAAGCCTTAAGATGTCAGCTGGCGAGACTGAGCAGACACACGAGACGAGACAGACACGCTCCGCTCTCTGAATGAGCATCTTCGTCTGGTTGCTTACATAAAGCCTCAGTAACCCCTGTTGCCATGGCAACACGGTTCCACGGCCCGAGGTGCCATTGGCCTGTTGCTGCCGAGGAGATGGCCTATTGCAGCGCCGACTGGATATTTGACTTCAGACAGTGAGTGGGTTTGACTCAACAGAGGCTGGATGATTAATACTAAATATTAAAAACCTGATATTCAGTGGAGAATATAAAATATGAGGAATAACAGCAGTGTTTTAAAGATCTTTGACACTGTTGCTCAGTCGAGAAGAGCTGAAACTGTTAATGGATCTGTTGATCTGAAGGAGCTGAATTGTTTCCTTTGTTATCTAGAGGGAGAAAATGTGATATCTTTGGGTTTTGGTCTGTCATTCAACAAAATGTCACTAATGGCCTCTGGCAAAATATGAGGTATTTTTCACTATTTTCTGTAATTTTATGAACAAAATGATTTAGGTGGATTAATTGAGAATGTTAAAAACAACAGAGACGTCCCTCCAGTGGCTAAAAAAAAAAAAACTATGCACAAAAAGACTTCTTCCCTGGTGGCTTCTTTGTCTCTTTACAGCACTGTTGCTCTGTTGTATTGTATTTGCAGATTTCAAAGGAAACACTACCCCGTTACCTTGGGTGTGAACATGTGACGAATCCCATCCACGGAGCCCTTCAGGAGCAGAGCCCGAACCAGGAAGCAGATCAACACGAGGTACGGGAACAGGGAGCTGAAGTACATCACCTGCAAGGAAAAAAACAGCGTCCTATTAAACGGTACCAAAATTTCTTACTGTCAGTAAGAGGTGACCTGTGGTTCACCCTGTGATTTCTTTGTTGACGTCACAAAGTTACAGAAGTCCAGACAACTCGTTTTAAGGCTCAGCTTCAGAATACAGACGTATTCACAGCGCTGGGATCGGCCTTATAATCAAAAGAGACAGGGAAATCTGTCGTTATACAAAATGGTACATTAGAGACAATAAAGGCAAAATATAGTCCTAGTGATAACAAGATGCGAAACGCTTTTAGTACAATAAGTTATATAAAAGTTTGTTGTTAATTCCAGTGACCTAGTCTCAAGACGAGTCAGATTATGTTTTCATTGTCCAGCACAGACCTGAAAGAGACAAAGTCTGACATTACATTACATCTCATTCTACTGCCTTTTGTGCATTTTGAGTTTTTGTCCTAAGAGATAAAGATAACAGCTGTTCAGTTCCTGTCAGAGAAATGTTTGTCAGATGATAAGAGTGTGAATATCTCTGTCTAAATATGGTGATAATTCAACAGGAACATCAGATTGTGCAGAACACAGACTGAAACCTGAGCTGCTCTGTCTGACACTGATGATAACTTATTACGTTTTCTTTTGTTCCCCATCTATATCTTGGCAAGCATTTTCTTTTCTTTTATTCCTTTCTTTTTTTTTCGAGTGAATCTGACAGTCATGATAAATTAAAGAAAAAATGTGCCGTGAATGTTGTGTAACTAATATCAGCAGGGTCCCAGAGTGGAGCTGGTAGCTGCTGGGTCTTTGCAGGATCTTTTCTCTCATTATCACGCTAATCAGACGCTGGGGCCCTGTGTCTTTTTTTTTTTTTTTTTCACTACACACTTCTAAACCTGAGGCCCCCTCTGTATAGGCAAGGTGGCAGTTTAAAGGCTTGAGGGCAGGACTGAATGTCTGACTCAGCTGCAACACTGCAACTTGTGGCTTTACTGGACTATAAGCAGGGTGTGCATGCACACACTGTGAGATAGTTTAGGGTTGAGTCACATGCACAGTTGGGTGATTCAGAAACACTGCGTCTACTACACGGTGGTCCTCATGTAAGCCCTGAAGCACAGTGTCACATCTTAAAGGGAAAGGTTTGTGAGGGTCAGGTCTCTAATCTGCAGAATACAAAAAGCATTTTGTGACACTCAGTCTGAGGTAATTGTCCCTTGGCTTTGTTTATGGGTCATGTACATTTTTTTGAAACCTAAACATATGCTACACTTAAAGAAAACCACACCCAGGACCCTGTTGCGGAGTAACTACAAGTCGTTCTTCCTATTCCGACGAACAGGATTTAATTTATCGCAGAGTTCAGTGCTTTTCAGGTGAAGATGCAAGGTTTCGAGGTCAAATTCATAATTCATGAAGTTGTTGAGCTCCTGTTTGAGAAACTACGCTGTGGTCTTGGTCAGCTCGAAGCCAAATAGGCTGCTGTTTTCAGTGATAAGCAGATATCTGTCCCTTTATGACCTCATGTACTATGTTGTTCTAGCGAAGAGAGCACTTTTATAATGGAAGATTAAATGTCAGGGCAGATAGCATGTGCTTCTTTGCAAAGGTCACTTTTTGAGAACGCCACTGTTATCTTCACAGACGGATACTAGAAGTTAAAGTTAAAGTCCCCCCCTCCCCTGTGCTAGAAATACACAAAACTTTGATTGACAAGCTCTGGATACTTTCACTGAATTTCACCATTTACCAAATCTGTGACAGCCCTCTCTCCTCTCTCCTCTATTATAAGCCAAAAATCCCCCCGACTCTCCCCCCACTTTTTTTCTCTTTTGGCCACACTCTTCAACAATCAAACCCAAGCCAAAAGAGCGCGTATAACCATGGCAACCAAAACAGCCTGATCCCTTTCACGCCCACCCATACAGACAAATGGGACAGAAATGCAGATGGCGGTGGGGATATTCCTCGGTAAAGGCTTTTGTGTGAACACGGGTAGAGAGGGCATTATTATTCTTTTATACCGCACAGTTGCGATTGAACTTCAAAGACACTTGGGAGTTGGCCCCTCCGAGGGAAAGTTCATGCCCATGTCTTCTCTTGCCAACTTAAAAAAAAAAGACTGTCCAGAAACACCAGGTAGTTGGAGGACGACCATCTGGCTCAAACTGTACGAGCACCCAGTCGTTTCTCTTCAGCCTGTTTTTATTTTATTTTATTTTATTTTTTTAAATTGGCAAAAAAAATATCTATCTAACATCACTGTTTTCGCAAATCACTTTATTTTTTTTATAATGGCAGAGTAAGGATGTAAAAATCCTGAATATTAATGCGGCCCCTCTGACACGGCAGTGGTTACGATAGGGACTGTGGCAATGAT
>OMNW01015227.1:0-14364 GCA_900303245.1 Selene dorsalis
CTTACATATGCGCACACACACGCACACACACACACACACACACACACACACACACAATCACAGTCTCCCTACTTCATAGCCTCTCAGTCTCTCTGATGAACCTGCCGTCTGTCAGCTTGTCACACTGCATCTTGTGGTGTCGCCTGGTGCTGTGTGATGTGTTTGTTTTTCAGAAGCTGCTGTGATGAGGACTCACCGCTCTCTCACGAAAAGACAGAGTGCTGGGCTCATGGCTTGTTTTTCCATCTGGTTCAAAATGTTAATCCCTCTTATCTCAGTCCCTCCAGTTTTTAATCAAAAGCAGAGAAGTAATTCAGGACTCGTCTCTCAACTGTTGAACCGCTGTTTTTCTTCCCTTGTTGCCATTGCCTCCTCGTTCAGACTGTAATCTGTTGTATCATCAGGTATGAGCCATCAACATCTATCTCTATTCATTAATGTAAAATTCAATCACTCTATCAATCACACTGACCTAAGTTTGTGCAATTACCCAAATTACCTAGTCCAATTACCCTCGGCTTACTGATCATCATCCAAAAAGAATTCTAGTTCCCTGGTTGTTCCACGATAAGGTCACATGAGTAATATGTTTTTTTTCTGTTCACTTAATCATGTGATGCAATTTCTCATCTCGAGAGTCTGCACACTCTGTGACACTGTGGTCACAGCTGATGTTAATAGTTACCATGTTCACTGAATCAGTTTTGTATTTGAGCAGACAACAGCTGAGGCTGATGAGAGCCCTTAGGTTTGCTTGCTGCTACTTCATTGTAAACCAAAGTACTGGGCGACTTAAATTTTGACTCAGTGATCATTATAGTGATGACACTTCATCCTGAGGGTGTCATCAATAGCTGTCAAAATCATACATATCAAGCAGTCAGGGCATCATCATTTTTCCAGTGCCAGTGTTTTCTTGTTCCCACATGAAAGCGAAAGTTTCACCCACTTTTCTCATTCATTGTGAACCGTTCACTACTGTGTCTCTCTGACTGATCCTCAGTCTGTTGGACCTTGTTCAGAAGACAGTGGCCCCTTGCTCCCTTTTAAACAAAAGCCAGTTTTCTTTTCTTATTAGAATGAGATGAGTCATCATCAGAGGGCGAGCACGGCCGTTTGTGAGTGTGTTTGACCGTTTCCGTCTTTTCTGTGGGGGTGATGAGGTAGAGAAAGAGAAAGTGGGGCCCAGTGGGTTCTCCCTTGTGGTTTAATCATAATTTGGCCTAATTTAGCTGTCAGCCACAAGTTCGAAACAAAAACTGTGACTGACCACCCCACCATTCAAGCCCGCCCCTCCAACAAAATTACTATGACCCTCACTCCCCCCACTCTGCTTCCTTGTCCAACCCCAGTTATCCATGTCAACCAGGGGAACCAAAAATTACTCCGCACAGGCGCCTCGGCTGGCACGACAAATCTGCATTCTTGTTGTGAAAGCATGAACGCATTAACTGTACAGTACACAACACAAGACAGTAGACAACACAACAATGCCCCCTCTGATACCGCAATCAACCAGGGCCCCCAAACTTCTGTTTCGTTTATCTAAGGGCCCTGCTGCCCCAAATAATGGCCAACAGACAAAGGGGCCTACAGGGGGTCGCTGCTGGTGCTTGTGACCAGGACAGAGAGTCACGCTACGGGGATGTAAATGTGTCAAACCCACTCTGCCCCAAAGATCGACCTTTATCTGCATTACCTTTGTTAAACTTGACCTTAACTACTTAGATCAAACTTCTAGGAAAATACAGCAGCGAAGATGCAGAGTCAATAATATTGCAGAACATCTTTTGTTCAACGTATTTATGCTTCATTTGCTTTAGCTTAACAAAGAGGCTAAATAGGGCAAACCATGCTGAGTAAGCCGCGTCTGACCAGCCAGCTTCTGACATTGTGCTTGTCGTATTAGAGACCTACAATTCAGAGCCACAGTGTCCATCCATGTGGGCACAGTGACAGTGTGAATCAAGTGAACTCTATGCACCTCTTCACACAACTACTGTGACTTGTTGTATGAGCTTTTTAATTCCAGGCTTTAAGGAGGCGGTGTGCATCTGACACGGTGTGCTGCAGCGATAAAGGCATGCAGGGTTTGAGCATTGCTCTGAAGCTCTCTTCTAACCCATTAAAGTCTTCAAGAAGAAGCTGTACACAGTCGTCCCAGACAGTTAACTAAACCTTAGTCACTGGAGGCTCTGATGGCTACGATGGCTGCTTGGACCAGCTCTAAACATAGAAGTTCATTTCAAGCACACTGAATGTCAAAAGGGAATTCATTCACTCTCCTGCCTTTACAACAAATCATTTCTCCTGCTCATCAATGCACCCAGCATCAAAGGTCCTCCTGAATATCTCCGTTTTTTTAATAGGTCAAGGGGTTCACTTCATAATCATCAAATCAGAGACTGTAACTCTTTGACCCCTTGTAAATCTCCTCCTCAAACACATTTCTTTGCCTTAACTTGTGGTAATGTCAGATTTAACCCCATTATTCAGTCTTCATGTTAAAATGCTGTTAGAACCTTTTACAAAACGCTGATTGGAGAGTGTTTATACTGTGCTACACTTTATGATGCTCGCTAGAATTTGTCTTTCTCTTACCCAGTTTCATTTTACCTACTTACGCACTTTGTAACTCGGTTTAGAAGACTGCCATATATTCATAAAGTTTATTATATTAGTATTACATGTGCACCGTCCTCTTGTGTGTGCAGTTTACCTTTAAATCCCGATTTATGATTCAGATTCAAATTTTGCAAAAGATTTTTGGGAAATGCAGGTCAATCTTTATCTGCTCACACCAACGGTTTGGCTGTAACACATCTAGTTTTATAACCAATATATTTAAGAGGTAGAAACAGTCAGACACAGTAACAGGACCTCCCAACATCACAGAAGACAGAGCAGAGCAGAACTGTGGGATGATATTTGTATAGAAGCAGGAAACAATGACGAGGTCGGTATGATAAATTCTGTGTTTTTTTTCTTTCTTTTTTTTTTAACAAACATTGCACAACAGCACATGCAGAGAAAACATTTGTGAATGATCTAGGAGCAGGAAGTAGAATATACAGTATCAGTATTAGTTGAAACAATATACAATTCACATACAGCTGTGCGAGGACATAGCTCAGAGTGGTGGGAGAAGAAAACCAACGGACACTGTAAATGTGTGTATGGAGAGTTCAGCAAGAGCAGGAGCAGTATATGTAAATGTGTCTCTGTGGACTCAAGGCCGGGGGACAGCTCTCCAGCTTTAAAGGTTCCTCTCTAGAAGCACAGTCTTTAAATCTGCGGGGCAGCTGACGGTGAAGACGGTGTGGGAGGTGTTTCGCCTTTCCACAAGGGCCGCAACTGCTTCGCCCAGGTCCAGGTGGTTCAGGTAACCAGGTGCCATGCGCTCTGGAGTGGCTACACCTGTGTTGATCTTCACCTACCACAACCAAACAGTAAGGAGAGATGGTTTTAGCCATGACTGCATCAAAGAGTAGTTCAAGTGTACTGTTCACGCTTTCCATAACATTTCAGTGATAAGTTACATTGAAAACAAGCCAATACTTCATGCAATTGATCTAAAGCTCCTCATGTGGAGGTCAACTGTAAAATGTCAAACTTAGAGCAGGAAGTTGGTCTGTTTACTGTGGACAATCTAAAAACTTTATTGTCCGTTTTTGTTTTCCCTTCTACGTGAGTTTCTTCAATACTGCACACTCCTGTATGTGTGTGTGTGTGTGTGTGTAATTCATATGGTGAATAGGCTACAACAAGAAAATATGTTATTAATATGAAAAGAAGGTCTGAAAAGTAATAAGTACCTAAATAACAATGTTTTGTCCTGTAATTATTTTACTTGTCCACTGATTATTTCTCAGATCATATACAGACACTTTTCTAACATGAGAATTGTTATTTTCTATGTTTCTGAACTGATTCAGAATCTGGGTTTGTATGTTGTTAGTCACAATAAAGAGAGGGAAACTCAACAGTGCAGCATCCAGAGATAAACAGTGTAGAGACACACTCAATTTATCATAAAGGATGAAGCTGAGCTGAAGGAATGCTGCTGCACGGTGAAGGAAAACAGAGAGCTCTGTCCTGCATCTGCACTACGTTGTGGATAATGATGGATTTCACTGATGTTAGTGTTTCAGCGAGTTCACTACAGTAAACCCTTTCATTATAGTATTTGGTTCAGACCAGTAAGTTTCACTCCCAACTGGTATATTTTATACTACACTTTACTTGACTAGACATACAGTAAATCTATAATAAAACAGTTCCTCCTTCTCCAGTTACTGAATTAGAAATCTTCTTTAAATCATGAATTGCTGCTGAAATCCTTGAAAGAATCAGAACTGAACTGAATTATGACATGCTCATGCTCTGTCTGTAAATTTCTATGCAGCTTTATACAGACTACAAAGGGTTTCTGTAACATTAGTTGTTATGTTGGGATGTAGGATCAGCTTAGTGGCTGCTGGGCTTCAGGATTGTTAAAAACCTTAACTGCTTGGAGAAAAACCAAACAAAAACATTTCTGACCTGCTAATCCAACTTTACAACAGTGGTGAGTTGAGTGTTGTTGAAAGAACAGTCTGTGATAAATACAAATGCTGAAGCTGTGTGTCTGTACTAATGTATTTTGCATCACATCTAAGTGATAGCCGGTGTAATTAACAAATAGTGTGTATTTTAAAAAGGTTCCTGGCTGCTCTGTGGGAGAAGCAACAGGATCTCTCCTCTTGAAATGAAATCTGAAGGGCTCCTTTTGTTATCAGGTCTGAGGCTGTGAGACTGAAATCATACAGAAACTCTATATCAGCATCCGGTGCTTTGTTCACTGACGTCGTGCAGCGTAATCCATTTAAAGTCTCACCTGGTTGAGTTTACAGGGCACATCGGGGTACTCCTCTCGTAGTACCTGGCAGAAGGCCAGAGTGCTGGCAGCTCCCACTGTCAGGAAGCCTGTACCAGGCATCAGCAGCTTTTCTCCTGCTCCTCCTGTGGCACAGAGCAGAAGAGCATGAAGTTATAATAGCACAGGGCACTTTTATAGTCCCTAAGTTTTATATATTTTATAATAACAAAAGATAAAGTGAGTTTGTGTGACATGAAACAAGTCACTAATTGTGTTGAACCCAACTATTACCCAACTGAGCAATTACCCTTAATTTGATATGATATTTGTCACAATAACCTCATCACATAAATCAATTTGAACTGCTTTTACAAACCATGTTTCCTGTTTGTTATTAGTGTTCTCACTTTTGCATTCATTTATTGTTTCAATATGTAAAACCAACAGTTCAGTATGAGTCGTGCACAGGCAAGCATCTCCTACGTTACATAGGGCACTGTCTGCTGTGCTCTTAGTAGAAATATTGGCTACAGGTCAGGACTCACCTGTTATGAAGGTGTAGGTACAGTTGGAGTCATCTCTTACCAGGGGGAAGAAGGCCTTCCAAGACACAAATGTGCTGAAAAGGAGTGTCTCAATTACCTGGAGGGTCGAAAAAGAAAAGAAATATGACAATAATCTGATCAATAACCACCAATGGAATTATTAGCAATAATAAATGATATACACGTTTCATGAACGCAAAGAAAATGAAATTCACAACTGAATCAAAGCCACATATAGTCTCATGTACTGGGTTATTGGTGTGTACTCACCCAGTGCAGGTCTTTGAGAGTCTGGGTGTGTGGAGGTCCTCCCTGCCACCAGCTGAAGCCCAAAGAGGACACAATGTCAGTCACCTTCCCCACAGCCTTCAGCAGGGCCTGCCTGGCCTGCTCTGCTCCCTCCTCTGAACCTGCAGAGAGGGGTCAGAAGATGAAAGGCCCCCAAGTTAGAGTCCAGCTGAGGCCGTCGGCCTGGGAGACCAGCGAGACCTTCAACACAGCAAGTTAGAGCAATGTATGCCACTAACAAGAGGTTTGAAAGGCTGATACTGGCTGACTTGACTGATACTTGACTGTCTCTTGCTGATACTGCACAATAAGGTGGATGATTCATAATGACCTCCAGACATGTCAATTAGCTCCACTGATACACCCTTTAGTCCATGACAGGCTGACTAAAACTCTCTAGGGGTCTAAGAAAATATCGATACACTGAAATATCGTGATATTTCATTTTGCAATATTGTATTGATATTCAAAAGCACTGTATCGATTTTTTATTAACAATTTACATGCAAAAATTCATGGCTCTGGTTCATTTTTGTGTTGCATTTAAAACTGACTGCTAGTTGGCAGCAGTCATTCAGCCAATGACTCCTCTGCTCCAAACGAACAATGAGATCTCACGGGAGTACAGGTCTGTGGCTCATTGCATGCTCCACCAGATTTTTGCCAATACACACCCCTGAACTAAAATTCACCTGTAACATTTACGCAATATTATCATCATCAACATCACATACTTAGCACACACTGCTAAGTACTGAGTCTGTGTATGATTTTGAAACTTGAACATTAATGAACAGTCCCTACTGATGGATGGATGGATGGATGGATGGATGGATGGATGGATGGATGGATGGATGGATGGATGGATGGATGGATGGATGGATGGATGGATGGATGGTGTGTACCTGCAACTTACCCACGTTCCCCACTATGGTGGTGAGGTTATCCTTTGTGTTAGGAGAAACGAACGATTGCAGTCTCTCCAGCCGGCTGTTGTCCCTGGAGATCACGGCCACTTTAAAACCTTCACACACACACACACACACACACACAGAGATCAGATGTTACATTAATCTGTGATGCAGACAGATAAAACCAGCACCTTTAACACAGATACAAGACTAATCCCTCTCACATGAAAATCAATATTCAGTAATAGGCCTAAATTGTTCTAATCTGTTTATCAAGGTCAGATCAGAGGAGCGACTGTCACAGAGCAGCAGATGGCAACTTTCTGCTCAGTTCAAACACCAAACTATAGACAAAGCAGTAAACTGTCATCACAGCATTTAGCACTGTCTCTACCACTGGTTCGTGCATTGTGGAGGCTGCAGAGCAACATAAAGAAAGAGGAATTAGATTTCAGCACTGGGACTGAGACGCGCCCTGAAGTGGCATGAAGAACCACGTGCCATTAACACTGAGTTATCTTTACTGTGAAATGTGCTTTCATAACGGTGAGAAGTACACCAGACCTAAGATCAGTTCAGGTCAGATTTTAAAAGGAGTTTGTTGATAAAATTAACAGGAGAAAAAACTTGACTATTATGTCCAGAGAGCTCGCTCTGATCTGAGGTCTGGGGTCTTCCCTGAGTTTACAAATCCAAATCTCACCACAAACCAAAAACAAGAAATATGGAAACAACAATGGCTCTTTTTTTTTTTTTTTTAATTCACCAAACAATGTGTTTGCATAAGAAAATTCAAAACTACTTTTGAATACTAATCAAAATTCTCCAGTACTTCAACTCAAATAAAAAAGATCTGACTGTCAGATTTGGCCAGGAGGATCTGTACCGGGGTAATGGAGCTGTTTCTATAAACAAAAAATGACATAAGTATAAATAAAGCTAACCAGTCCCACTGAAGACTGATGATAGGACTGCCTACTTAATTACATGAATCAAATGACTTCACATAAAATAATAGCAGAAATGTAGTAACACAGAAACAAATAAAAGCAGAAAGATTTACAGTTGCCATGTCATTTTTTGTCCTTCACATGTTTCATGTTCACCTCTCATGCCTTCATAAATTCACAACCCTGGTTGTTGGTTCTTGTTTTGATATATTACAAAATAACACACTTTCTTTTTCATTGTTTAAAATAATTTCCTTCAACTAATAATTTTACCACAGCAATGTATCATGAATAGCTGATTTTACTGTTGCCAAAACCACTTCTGATTCAAAACAAAGTTTGTTCTAAATAAACTATATATAATATAATCATACAGAATTAGAGTTAGTATGGATGTTAGCTTTAACCTTTAAATTGTGAGTATATTTAATTCAAAGGTCCCCTCAAAGAGCTGCTTCCTGTCAGCTTACCTTTATCCAGCAGTGCTTTAACTATCCCAGAGCCCACTGTCCCTGCTCCTCCCAGAGCCAACACGACCCTGTCCGAGTTTGACATGCTGTCTGTCTGCAGCTGTGCAGGCCTGCTGGAGGATGGAGGAGAGCTCTGAAGTGAAGCTGCGGACTAGTGCTTGGCATCTTCACCAACCCAGGAGGCTTTAAAGTAAAACTCAGGGGGCAACAGTTCCGCCCTTCTACCGGTGTCATTGAAGTCCCGCCCCCAGGTCAACAACAGGAGGCTCACCACTGATTCACCCCACCACGGTGTATGTGTGTGTGCGTGTGTGTGTGTGTATGTGGTTCATGGAGAGTTGAGGTTGTCAAGGAGGGTTTAAACTATGAAACACTGCCACCTGGTGGACTGAATAGATAGCCAGGTGGAAACTTTACTTGTTAGTTATTTATTTATCCTTATGTAATTTTTAGTCCATATGTTCCATGTTCATCATCGTTACGAGGGATTTCCATAATTCATCCATGAAACTACTTTTTTATTTATTTATTGA
Source organism: Selene dorsalis (assembly GCA_900303245.1). Lineage (NCBI taxonomy): Eukaryota > Metazoa > Chordata > Actinopteri > Carangiformes > Carangidae > Selene > Selene dorsalis. The sequence continues at coordinate 8,556 of OMNW01015227.1, forward strand.
TTTCAGTTTACATACATCTATTTTACATCTGTGTTCTTTAAATTTTTGCCCTTTACAGGACAAACCCTACACACCCGCCCCGCCGGCCCGCATTGATAAACCGACCAAGCGCACCCGTTGAAGTTGGGAAAATCCGTGCCACGTGACAATGTTTACTTTATTGTGAAAATCGAGCAGCTAGCAGCTACACGGCGATGACCGGCGTGGCCGGAAATGTTTTCCACAATCCACTGAGAAACATCTGACGAAGTTCCAGGCACAGGTGAGTTCAGGTGTCTCCCATGGGAGACTCCACAGTCCACTCTGATACTGTTGTCAAAGTACGACTTCAGTCAGGAGCTAACATTAGCTTAGCTCTGACCCTCGTAACGGTTGGTCGGTCAGAGCCGTCGTTCACGTTTAAATATGATGTTGCTTTGCGTTAAAGATCACAGTGAACCATGTCATTTCATGACCAAGGACAGTGGACATTTAATTCAGCCAATGCTTAAGACCATATGGATCTTTTCTTCGTTTTAAGTGTTTGATTGTCATGTTACTTCATGAGTCCTTTCTCGAAACTGAAACACCGTGGTCTGAGCCACTGCTAAAAGTTTACTTGTTTGATGCAGTGTGTGTCCGTCGAATTGGATAATAATATTAACTTCTCTGAAAACTATTTAAATGATATCATCTGACAAATTAGGCAATACATGTATAATTAAAGACATTTAGTAAGAAGTTCTCGCCGTTAAAAACATGAAGCGACAGGAACAGTTCAACCTAGCAAACCCAGCTAGTCAGTGAGGGAACATGCTAATGCTAACAACAAGGCCACCTTACAGCAGAGACCTGATTTAACCTGACCTCAAAGTGTTGTTTAACACGGGTCTTCATTACATAAGACACCTCACGGATACTTTTTCTTTCACATGGAGCTAAGTCTCTCAGGTTTCACTTTCGCTTTAAGCACAAGTGGATTTGAGCTACAGCTAGCGCAGTGTGTTGCAATATTTGGGATTTCCAGTGGCATAGTTAACTCATGTTTCCAGACAGATGCCATCTGCTATTGTCTAGGGTTGTATCAAGTCTTTCTGTGCTGCTATAAAACCACGGCTCCTTCTCTGTATTTATTATATCGTGATATATATGTATATGTTAACATAGTATTTGTTACACCATCAATGTCAATAGTTCAGTCTGGGATCATTAGATCTGGTTATAATGTATCTCTATCTGAAAATCTCTTCCTTGTGGTTTGCCATCTGAAACGGGACTTAAGATATGTTAAGGTTAATCAGCAGAATTAGGTTTGCCACATTGCCCTGAGGCATGAGGAAGGAGACTGTGGTGGTTACTGTTGCAGTATGACAGCTGTAATAATTTAGTATAATTTGGATTAAGCACTATTTTGCTTTAACATGTGCATGTAATATATCAATTTAAATTAGTCTCGAAACTGGTTGTAATGGTAATGCACAAGTCTCCTGCTGAAGTGCATCCTCCAAGTTAATTTCAAAAGATTTGGATCTTCCAGAGATGGAAAAACAAAAAGTGTGAAATAATGGGTCAGATTACATTGCACAAGAAATGATTATGGACAGACAGCACAGTCATTAGCAGATGAAATCCTTAATTTCAGTGTCCCGTTTGTGTTCCTGTTCAGCTGAATGGTAGAGATGAGCAACTCCAAGCAGAGAACCAATGATCTGAAGAACGCCTATGACCACAGTCTGGAGCAGCAGATACTGGGACGTGGCTCCACCCTGGTGTGCAGTGATGAGGAGCTGTGGAAGCAGGTTGAGGGGCGGCTGAGGGACGGACATGCTCAGGAGACACACTGCCTGGGTCTGGATCCGCTGAGTGTGATGGAGGAGTCGCTCAAGGCAGCAACAGCAGCTGCCAGTGGTGGGCAAGTGAAAGCCAGAGGAGGGCTGCAAGGCCTGGCTAAAGCTTTTGAGGTCCTGGAACAAGCTGCCCTGAACCTGTACCTCGGTCCCTGGAGGGAAGAGTACAAAGTCGTTAAGGTTGGCTGAAAATAATGGAGTTCAGACTCCAGGCTATTATGATTATCATCAAAATAGCTAGTACTAATAAAGTTGTCATTTTGCCAGGACAAAGTCATTTCAAGCTTTAAATATGTTGTTTTTATAAGATTATTAGATATAATGTCTCTCTTTAGAAAAACATAATGTGTGTAAAGAGACTTCCTGATTAAGTCAAAGTAATTGGTGAAAATTTTATATATTTTCTAATTTTTTTTTTTGCTCTGTTTTTATTTTCTGTACCTTTGTGTCTCAGATGTACTCTGGCATGTTCACCCACTATATCAAACCGGTGCTGTCGATGCCACAGATTGAGAAACTCTTTGGCCTTTTAGGATATCAGCCCAGCTCATCTCGGCACGAGCATCTTTTTCTCCAGGCACTCGCTGCTTCTCTGGATGAACTCCTCCGCTTGTGCTGTGCTTTCTACCTGGCTCGCTGCGAGTGCCGCCTCCTTCAGGCAGCTCTCGGGAAGCACGTCGGTGACGCCCAGTGGGAGCTGAGTTTGGTGAGAGAGAGGCAGAAAGGAAACAGCCTACAGGTATGTTGTTGCCTACTCTAGTCAGTCGTCTGTTATGTAGAGACGGGGTGTAGGCCACACATTGTGAATAAGACGTGTAACCTCATGCATGCTTCAAAACATTGTTCAGATATTAGGAAAATGTACATAAAAAATCAGGTAATATTGGAGATATTGGAGTTAATTTCTATTACATTCTTTCATTACACACTTCCACTTCAAATTTAAACGCAGTACATGTGTAGATGGGTTTTTCTAAAAGAAATCTTCTTGAGTACACCTTTTAAATGATAATTGTTTCTGTTCATGTGCCTCTGAAGTGATGCATTCTTACTGGGTATTGTTTGAAATGGCCATCCCAGCTTTTCACTGCTGGCAGTTTTAGGTACTGTTATAGACGCAGTCTAGTCAGTACCAAAAGAGCTTTGCGCTTCAATACTGTCCAAAGGCATTTTCACAATTTCAAAATCATTTCTTAAATTCACTTTCTAAAGAGTTTTTTGCATATAACATAATACAAAAATTTTATATATTACAATTTTCCAAACAATCACATTGTAAGGTAATTTCACCCAAATACTGTAAAATTTGGTTATTGAAATTCTGAAATTCATGAATTCAAATATCTGATCAATTTTGAAAACACACCCTTGAACTGAATTGTTTTGATGCTTGAAATTGCCTCACCAAAGTCTAGTGCATTATGTGAGTTAATAGTAGATAAATGGTTAATAAATGCCTAACATGAAAGTTTGTAAAATCTCTGAATTGTATTGTATTGTATTGTATTGTATTGGGGCTGAGGCCTGTCAAAATTGTAAAGAATTCAACAACACTGAAATCAAATTTCTATGCTGTATTACACAGAATCATTAAGATCCAGTCTCATGTTACCTATTTGGGGTGTTTTATTGTCCATGCTTGTCAACAGGTTGCCCTGGACAACACCAAGAAGACAGTCAGAGTCAGTCAGCCACTGATGGAGCCGTTTGATGGTGAAGCAGACATGGATCTGTACACAGACGAGCATATAAACGGGCGACAGAGAGAGGTGGTTGTGAATGACGATGAAAGTCACCGCTCTTCCGACCCCCCTCTTTGGCTGACTCAGAGGAACGCACCCGCTGCCGTTAAAGCACACAGCAACGGAGTGACACAGCAGCTTTGCATCTCTACGCTCAACTGCCAGCTGCCTAAGATGACCCCTCTGGAGTCGGAGAGCAGCAGAAGCTCCTCGGCCAGCAGGGGCCAAGGCAGACGTCTCTACGAGGAGCCGGGGTTTGACCAAGCTGACACGCAGTCGGTCAGTCTGCAGTTTGGAGCGATGGGGCTTTCCAGGAGTGTGCCTGAAACCAACCATTTCTGCAGCTGCCTCAAGTCCTCTCCTCTTTGTCCTAATCACTGTACTGAATGCAACACTTTGCACCACGTCACCTGTGACTTGCTTCAGAATTGCAAGCTGAACAACCACAGTATAGTGATGTCTTACATTATGCCTGAGGAGTCAGAAGCGGCGTCAGCACCGAGTGAATGTCTGGATGTGGGTGACATGAGCGCCATGTCTCTCACCAGCAGCAGCGCAGCAGCAATGTCCTCCATAGCTCCGCGTGATGACCCTGAATCCCTACATCCATCTCTTCCTCCCATCACCTATCACGACTGTTGCAACCTGGCCCAGCTGGACCCTCAACTACTGTGTCGCACCTGCAATGTCTTCCATTCTCGGTCTTGCAGGGACGTAGACCGCTGTAGTCAGCACCACGAAGTCCAAAAGCTGGGAGTGTGTCGCTGTGGGAAGACGTGTCCCAGAAACCCTCTGGTTCTGTGCAGATATTGTGGAAAGGAGTACTGCCGGGATTGCTGGTACAGGAATCCTGTTGCATGCATCTGTGGCCAAACCTTCGACCAGTCATCCCCCGTGTGACGCGTGTTTGAAACGTAATGCACAAACGAGGCAACTAGCAACTAGCAAAATCACAATGCCTTAAATCTGCACACTTTGAAATCAAGAACAATCAAATCCAAATGTTGCCTTGACACAGCGCAGAAATGCAGTATTAAGTGTGCTCCAGTTTTTCTATTTGGGACTTCTTTCATTTCTCTCGATCATTCAGTTATTCTGTAAATGGACAAGTTTACCGCCGTCAGCAATTTAACCTATTGTGTATTGTTAAGACTTGAAGTTGTGGTTACAATTTGTGCTCTTGAGTCACTTAAATGTAACTTGGTGCAAAGCACATGGACGTCTGTTTTCATCTGTATTTGTTGCCTGCACTCAGACTGGAGTAAAAATAGTCAATATGCCACTTGTCTCTTAAATGTGTGTTATATCACCTGGTAGCAACTTAGTGACAGATCTACACTAGAATAAGATCAGAATGGACTTAAATCATTCTATACAGTCATATCGAACAGTATTCAAGTCCTTTCTGAGAACACTGTAATGCCTTGACTTTTTGACTGAGTATGTGCCTCTGCCTTTCATTTAGTGCATAATTGCTATGGAAACAAAGGCTAACAGTGGTGTTGTTAATTAATCTGTAGATGATTTACTTATTTATATCTGATTAATCAAATCATTGTGTTGGTGATAAAAGTCAGTTTCCTAAAGGCAAACTTTCGATAATTGGGCATTCTGAAAAGTTACAGATAAGATTTCAGTCAACACAGCAGGAGAAAGTGCACTGAAACACCAGGGCGGTGGATGATTTTCAGTGTGGACTAAATCAAAATCTAATTAGTTATTTGGCCAAACTGTCTTCAACAATTCACTCAGAGTTTTGGAGATATCCTCCAGACAAAAGTCCAAACAACTCACTCACAGCTCTTAAATCATTGTGTGTTAAAATGAAAACGGTTAAAACAAGTTGTGACTGTCACCTCACAGCAGGAAGGTACTGGGTTTGAACCCCAGCATGTTCACAGCATGTTCTGCCTGTGAATGTTTTCTCCTGGTTCTCCAGCTTACCCCCACAGTAGATGGATACACATTAGGTTTATTAGCAACTCTCAAGTGCCCAGCTCCAACCCCCCTGAGACCCTGCCTAGATTAACAGTACAACCAGTGGACAGATGTCTGCTCATGTCTGGGACATGTCCTGAGCCCCCTGTCCAGATGTGACCAGGTTCATGTTGACTCGTACATCTCTGTTCTCAGAGCTGTGAAACTGGCCGGTAAAAATTATTTTCCAAATTGTGCCTGTGAAATTCTGAAAAATGTTTGTACAAATAACTTTAATTATAACTTATGAAAATCTTGCATGAT
>OMNW01015227.1:18970-31239 GCA_900303245.1 Selene dorsalis
TTTTTATAATTCCAAAATCAAACACTGAGCTAAAAGGAGAGTCACTATTACACTTACAATTATTGTTGTAAAACCCCTGAAACTATGAGAATTTGATTGGATATTAGATGCAGCCTTCAGTTTATTTAAATGGATACAAATTTTCAGGAAAAAAATCTAGTGATGCCCATCTGAACTGGATTACTTATTTTGATGCATTCCCATGTCTGATTGATTTACATGGATGTTTTCCTATTATAAGATATTAATCAAACAAGTATTTCATTTACAGCATTGTCCAGTTAGGCCTGATATCACCTTATCTTATTACATGTGATATCATGGCGATGTCTGTGTTGAATCTTGCCAATATAAATGGTTGCAGCAATGACCCTCTGTTGTTTTTCTTGCACAGAACCAACATGAGATGTTCCTCATGAGGAAGAACAACCAGGACTTTAAGGCTCTGGCACAGTCTCTTGCTATGGACAAGGACAAACTTGAAGATTATATTAAGGTAGAAAAACACTAAGTTAATATGGATATGAATATCTGTATGTATACATACTTTCCCTTAAACAAACAAACATGGTAATTGTAATGAAAAATAATTAACTTGTTTATTTACACAACAGATTTTTCTCCCAGTTGTGTAAATAAACAAATAAAGTTGTTATTAAGTTATTAGGGTATCATCCTGCATCCATACAACTAGGCCTCGCCCGTATTTTGCTTCAACATAACATCAAATAGGAGCTCAAGTCAGCCCAGGATTATTCTTAAGGTTGCCTTGCCAAGATGCCTCAAAACAAACAAACAAACAAAAAAGAACTATGATTTTCAAATCTGTATTTCAGGCATCATATATACAGAATTTAGACATAATTGACAAATAGATTGACAAATGATAATACAAATTGAGATATTGTCTAATTTTTTTTCTAGCCTCAAGAGAGAAAAAATAAGCTTTCTGATTTTCTTCTTTTTTTTTCTTTTTTTTTTTTTTTTTACAATTTCAGAAAATTAACATTCATGAATCACAATATTTTTATGAAGAGCATGACTCACTTTTCATCTCTCCCACAGCTCACATACTACTGAGGGTTTTGTAATCATTTAGTAGGTCATTTTGCTCGCATATTCAGAGTTTTTATCCTGCTATGGTTGTTGTGAAACACAACAAACAACTCTGTCAGTCTCAGTGTCTCTGATCATTTCAGACATGTAGCTGTCATTGTGTTGAATTAGTCCACAGCACAGGGTCCTAAACTGTGAGTCCTTGTCTATCCAGCAGGATGCGCTACAGATCTGCATTATGTATACCAACAGGTGTAGGGACGTTTGAGCAGAATTCAAAAACTGATGTCTTTAGAACTAATTAATGATTTCATTGTTGTTTCTCCTTGTGGCCAACCAGATATCTAATAAACTGGCAGAAAAGTCTTGTTTAGAGGCGCCAGAGTGAAATTAGGCAAAAACTGTTTCCTAGAAATCTCTGGAACGTGAGTATTAAAGTTCAGCAGGTAAAACAGCAAACAGACAGATGGGGAACAACAGACCACAACAGCTGGTTTCTACAAAACCATAACACAATGGTTTCATTTGCAACCTGAGTGCAAAAAAAGCTTACACCAAAAAATAACCCATTTTATTTTTTGTACCATTTCACCTCTGTACCTTTACTCTATGACTTTAGGAATGTATTATTACGTCCATCTAAACTGTGATGTACATCTCAGTGTGACATGACACATGCTGTCTGTGTTGCAGAAAGGGATGGAGACGCAGTATGGGGAACATTATGCCCAGAAAGTAGAGGACAGGCTGCTGCACTACCTTCACAAGCTTGAGTCCATGTTACCAGGAGATACCTTCATCGATAAGGTTTGTGGTTACCAGTAGTGAGCACTTTGTAGTAAGTCTATTTGTATCCAAGATCAGCTTAATAATAGAATTACTTCTAATCATGATGGAAACTTATCACATCTGAAAATGTTCACTAGATCTTGAAGAAGAAAAGCCCTGTTACTGAAGAGGAGAAGCTGCTGTTGGAGGTGGTTACCTCTGATTCCGCAACTATAGCAACAACTCTGAGGAAACTGCTGCACTGTGGTAAGAAAGACCGCCATGTACACATGTAACTATGTATCACGACTTTTGTTAAAGGGGAACTAAGTCTGGTCACTTTTCCGCTGTTTTGCTAACCATCCTCCTGGCCATGTGCATTTGTTTTCAACAAAGCCGGCGAGAAAGAAATAGCATAGTTAAGGTAAAAATCCTGCATAGTTCCTCTTCAACTGGATACTGTAGAAGTCTTACACAAAGGGATCAGACTTATTCCACAACATGATGTGTCTTAACATGTGAAAATAATTGACAACTTTCCATCTCCACTTGCACAATTAATTCATGGATGTGAAACTGTATTTTGGTTCCCTGTGTTTACAATATTATATTATTAGAAAAAACTGTAACTGACAACAAAATAGCAAACAACAGGAAATATTGAAGTTCATCAGGGATGCAGCTCAAGATCAGATCAAAATAACCACATAAGTCTTGTTTTTTATTTCATGTGTTCTTTTTCCTGGTAAAAAACTTTGTGCTTACATGATTACACACAGTGCAGTTGTGTGTAACCAGACCTGTTGGGGATAATGTAGCTTAAATACCACAGCATCAAGCAAACGCTTTCCAGACTAGTCAGAAGTCATTTTTACTGTCTATTGTGTATTAATTGGGTGAGTTCTTTAACATGATACAGATTATAATAATCTAGTAGTGCCTGTACTAGGATACAGTCTTTGCACCAACTCAAAAAGAAAATATTACATTTATGTTTGATGTCAGATGAAAATTAAATTGCAGAACATATGTTAATCAGAATGAACTCTTCTTCCTCTTCTGTTCCTTAAGATGTTACTTCTTGTCGAGCAGATGGAGTGGATGAAATGAAAAGCTCTCAATTCTCAAAGTCACCATCACCTGGCAGCTCCACAAAGGCTATTCTTAAGTTGGGGGGAGACAAAACTGCCCAAGAGTGTCAGCCAGTGGTTTGTGAGGGAGGAGAGGAGGCTGTCCTTGAACTGCCCAAAGATAGCCCCGCTTTGTTGGAGAGTGACAACCATTTAGATGTTAGGAGACCTCAACAAACAGAGCAAGATGGTGAGGTCAGGAGGATGGAGGAGGAGAGCAGTGACAAAGACAGACGGGAAACCGGTGAATGTGTCCAGGACGCTGCTCCCTCTCCTCATTTCTGCTCCAAACACCAGCGATGGGTGAAGAGCATCCTGCAGGAGTGTCCTGTCGAGTGTTCACAGGAGCCGCTGCTTGCGTCATCTTCGCCTCTACTGTTCCTGTCATCCTCATCCACTTCTTCATCACAAGATCGCACCCCATCAGACCTCATCCCCAGCCCCCCTGACCAGCAGCATCCACTCTCAGAGACCACTCCTCCTGCTCCGATAGCAGATCACGTATCGGACCAAGCAATCCACGAAGATGACCAGATCTCTGGATCAGCATGTGATGCCTCTCAAATGACAGCTCTACCTCAGACCTCTTCCAAAGATCCCCCAAACACAGCAGCCAAATTGCAGAAACCCCCTGTGCCCCATGATGCAGCTACATTGCCTATATCAACCAACCATCAAACAGAAACTCTACCGTCTTTCTCCAGACTTTCAAGAAAGCACAGACGGGCATGCACTACCAGCAGGCAAAACCTTGTAGCTGAACAGTTTGAAAAGGCCCAGACTACCTTGGTCTGTGCTACTAATAAAATCCCTACATCTACCAAACCAGCTCCAGAAGTTGTCACTCGGAACTCAATCAGGCTTCGTCAATCAGAGGCGCTACAGCACTCCAATGTTGCCTCTTCTACCTCCATCTCAGATCATGTGGCTGTAAGGTCTGAGACCAGCGGAGTCCAGCTGAGGTTATCACTGCCAAGTCAGGCAGTGCTGCTGCAGTCCACACTGCTACAGCCCTGTGTGAGACTTACCAGGCTGAGCGCTCAGGAGTGTTACCGAGTGACCGAAGGCAGATTCTCAGCCAGACATGTGGAGCCTTTGTCACAAAGCAGCAATGAGCAGAGAAGAAGGAGGGAGAAGAGAGATGAAGATTCAGATTCCTCTGTTGATGTTTACACTCTTTACTCTAAGTATTCTTCAAGTAGTGACAGTGAGGACTCGATTAACCTGGACCCTGATTATAAACCTTACATTAAAAAGAAAAGACTGTTGTTAGAGTATGAGAATGCAAGGAGCCTTACATGAGAACATTTGGACTACAGCCTGAGTGATAGTGGGAGACCAGTGAGACAAATGCTGCTATTGATATTTGGGAAATTTAAAGGTCACACAAGAACAAGAGGTCTTTCTACCACAAACCATCTCATAGGGAGCTACCACCTTTGGTCGGTTGGAGATATTACATGGTAAAACCAAACTCATTACTAGTCCCTGGTGGTTAAACCCTGTCACTGTGAGACTGTTTCCAAATGACCTCAAGAATAGTTTGATGTTTTTGCTCTTTAGTTTCTTATTTGTTTGTTTGTTTGTTTTTTTATTCAGGTGGATACTAATGTAGCTGCACTGGGCTAATATTACCAGACTCATGTGTTAGGATCCAATTCATCCAACTCCAGGTTATGTCAAAGGTGCTGACAACAACAGTCTATCTCAGCTGCAGCAGGGCCTGAAACAGTTCAGATGAAACCACTGTAAGCTACTTGCTCAACAAGAACACTACTAATAATATATCAAACGTAAGGGATTTCGAACTTGTGTTGTAACCAAGAACCTGCGAAATGCAGTTTAAAAATAACCTGTTTACATTTTTTAAAGAACGCTATTTAATATGTTTTAAAGGAAATTGATAACTGAAGATCCTTGTTTTCCTCTTGTGCCTTTGATGGGTGGTGACTGCACTATGAATAAAAATGGTTGTTGTGAATGTCTGAACAATGCGGACTATAATGTGTGTCATTGTAACTACAGAACATGGTGCTCAGATTAAATAACCCAGTGGGGGTTGTAACAGACCTTTGTCATGTGTGTTTTATTCAGTCAGTCCATCTCTCTACTGAAATGTTTCTGATGGATGGGCGTTCATGGTCACCATCAGCAGGCAAAAGTTGGCACTTTGAGATATCTCAGCATCTATATATTTTACTGGAACAACATTTAGAGACAGTCATGATGATCCAGTTGTCTTTGGTGCCAGACTTCTCCTCTTGCACCACCATTCTGTTGACATTTGTGCTTTTAAGAGTCTTGACAACTATTAGATGGGCTGCTCTGTATTTGGTCATCCATACCATACAACCATACTTATTCATTTGAATGTGGCCAACACAGCAGCTGAGAGGGAATGCAAGCAGTGCTATAGAGGTACATGTTCTTCAAACACCAAAATCACTTCTGCTGCTCTATGAGCCCAGAGATTGATTAAAACCGTGTGTGTATAAGGAACAAGGGTGATCTGGCCTGTGTCCACTTGTACCTGTTGATGTTAGTGAATGTGTTTACAACAGAATTGGTGTCCTTTGATTTGATTATAGTCTAGATTTGGTGTTCACATGCAATGTGAGAACCCTGCCTATCATATCCTTGTATATGTGATCATAACAGTGTCTAGGTTTCTGACCATGAGCCTGCAGGTTTGTCCTGATTTCTCCTGGATAAAAAAACCTGGATCACAAATGTATATGTCACAACATGCTGTTTCTATCTTCTCCAAGCAGTATATCAAGGTTTCTGATAAGCTGGTTACCTGCACAAGACTTAATCAGCATACTATTGTGCATGTAAATGCACCCAGTTAGACACAGACCTCTTCTCCATGAACCACCCTCCAAGAGTCACGTCTGCTTTATTTGGCTAGTTATGTTATTTTCACCTGAGTGAGTCAATCGGCTCAGTGGTGGTCAGCTCTCTGTGTGTGTGGAGCTATCCAGTGGCATGACCCCAGCACCAACCAAGATGTGAGCAGAAAATCACAAAAGGTCAGCTATAAGGTCAACAGTACCCTCCTCTCTGTTTACTTATGTGTATTTACACAGTGTTATTGGAGGGAATAGTAGATAGAACCAGTCTTAGTGGTTGAAGTGAAATGGGGACATTGGCTATTGACCTTTGACCTTAGGGATTGATAAGGAGCTGTGCCCTCGAATGATATATCCTGAACATAAAGTTCAACACAGAACAAATACAGGATTCATAGCAGATTTCACCTTGACATGAAACTTTGCATGTAGCTCTTTAGTCACCTAAGACTAGAATATTGTTTTTTACTCTTCACATGGTTTTCTGTCCAGAGCTCAGCTCACACATTTCTTTGAGATTTACAGCTAAAGGACCCTTCAGTATAGTACTTTAAACTTCATAATGAATGTTCTGTGATTGTGATTTTGGGTTAATGAATGGTAAATAATTTCATTTTCTGATCTGATTTCATCATGGAGATCATAAAGTTATTCAAGGTAACCTTACATAATGTTACCCTGGGGTGTTGTTCATCTGGATGCCAAGTGTGTGTGAGGGTTTATATTGTTTCTTGCTCTCTCTCTCTCTTTTTTTTTTTTTTTTGCATTTTTGGTGGTGGTTTGAAAATCAGAGAATATCAACACTGACCTGATGTTTCCGAACATTTCTGGAACTGATAATCTCAACATTAACACCCACTTCACACTGTTATGGCTGGCTGTGTTACTGGCTCTCTGGCTGTATTTTTTCTCTCATTATTGTTGATGTTGATGTTTTCCATGTGTGCAATGTGTGAAACTCTGAGATTGTCTGAAAATGCACTACATACAGTTTAACAGTGTGTTCTGGAAGAGCATAAAGTGACCCAAAACCATTCTACATCAGGTGTCTGCGAATGTTCTCATTCATCCCGGTCATTGTTATCTCTGGGCAACAAATTGAATTGAAGGCAACTGGACTTGTATTTGTCTAGGAAGACGTTTCGCCTCTTATCCAAGGGACTTCATCAGTTCGCAACACATCAGTCTGGCCAGTCTGCACGACATTCTACATCAGCTGAATACAGCCTCTACTATATACTGATTGTCATAGTATACAGTGTTTGTAGCTGAATATACTAATTGGAATCCAATAAGACTGGTCATTTTTAATTACATTTTTTAAAATAAAAAACAGAACTTTCTGAAAACTGTCTGACAATGTGAGATGAGCTTGAAAATGCGAACCCGAGAGGGCTGTAAATGCTGCCTTTTTTGGTCCTTAAAATGCTCTTCTAAATAACAAAACCCAAACCCGATGATGTAACTGGGCTGTGTTTTCACTTTATTTAGTCAGTTATTGATAATTAGTTTGTTCAGCTACTGGAAAACATGAGGCCTCTACACATAACAGACCTGGACACTGACACAGCCAGAGGATGAAAGAGAAACTGAAAGCCAACTCTAGCCCAATGTTTCATATAACAAATCAGCCCTAACGTGACCCAAAACCTACTTTGTTGGGACCCATAAGGTTTGGGTGGAGTAACAGAAACTGAGTGCACGTGTGTATGTCACACAACAACACAAGATCATCAAACTACCTATCCACCAAGTTTTTTGTAACTCACATTAGTCAGGCTCCTACAAAATGAAGTTTTTACTACAAGTGTTGTTGGCTTTTATTCGTTCACGCTTCATTTTGCACGTACTTTGTTTGTGCACAGGTGCCTTCACCAGCCATGGAGGACAAACTGGCCCTGGCTCTTGGCTAAGTGATACAGTGCTGGATAAACGACAGGGAGCAAAGTGCAAAGCATGGGGTAAACTGTGTGTGCTTAGGTGTTATATAAATCCTGACGAAAAGAAAAAAGAACACCCCAATAATTATTAATCTAATGACAGTCACAATATTTATGTAAGATTATACTTGAATTGAACATTATGTGACTTGGTTTTTGAGAGACAGCAGATCCCAATAGCACAGCAGGCGTATGAGACTTTTTAGACACATAAAAGAATAGAATGTATCAGGAACACATTTATTTATTTGTTTAATGCCAGATGTACTGACTGTGACTGTTTTTCCTTGTATCAGGATTGCATCAGATACATGTGATGTTGCCACCATGTGGCTCAGTGGATGATTGATAAAACACTGCATGTTTTCTGTTTTGTTTTTGAAGCCGATCTGATTTTTACTCCCCCAATATTTTGGTTTCTAATTAAATATCTTTATGGCTATTGGACTTATGATAATGATGATCTCCTGAGCTTTCCTCAGGCACCACCAGCAGCCTAATATTTTTATTTTATAGTGAAATGTGCAGACAATTTCTAAAGCGATAATCCTAAAATTTGGCACTGACATTCATGTCCCCAAGAGGATGAACTGCGAGAACTATGGTTTGTTCCTAGCACCATCATATTACTTTGTTCAGTGTGGGTTATTGAATATATTAACAAAAGTTTGTGCTACCAACATCTTAAATGTTTATGAAGTTTCAAGCTTAAATCCAACTGCTTAAGGTACATAGCTTATTTGCCCACTAAAAGCCTATGGCTATAAATAACAGACTTGGACACAACTGGCGATTGCAATTAATTGTTTGTATTCGGGCACACTGTGCTGCTGCTCGTCTTGGCTAGGACATCCTTGGAAAAGATATTGTTAAACATCACCACCACCTCTACCTTGTTATTATATTTTTCCTCTGGTGAGTAGATCAGTTTTCATGTTTGCTGTAATGATGTTTAATGTTCCCGACAACCTCTGCAGTCTCATATAGCCTTTTGTTAGCAATCAACCTAAAGCTTAAAGAAACCAGGACTGAGGTATTTTCTGACATTTTATTTTAAGTATGTACATAGAATTAAATGTGAAAATATCTTGTGTTAACAACAGATCTAATTTCTGTCATTAAACTAAGAAAAATCAGAGACTTCAGGATGAGGGAACAGGAAGTACTAAATTGCTACTGTAAGTCTTAGCTCCCTCAGTCCTGCAGCTCCGACTAGTAAAATTAACGTTGTATTTTGTGGTAATTAGCAAATGTTTGTATGCTAACTTAAAGCTATAGAGATAATGAGCATTTTTTCTGTCATTTACAGTACCTTGGGACCTCCCATATATTGACTTTATTATTTTATGTTTACTTACCTTGACAGTGATGACCTGCTGTAGGTGCAGGGTGATTCACCCAGCTTCCTCCTCTACATTTACCCTCCTGGTCTGGAGATACATAATGAAGACCTTCACATCTTAAATCGCCAAACTGTTGTCAAGCTAATAAAGGAGAATTATGTTAGTAATATTATGATTTATTTCTGAACAAGTGCACTGTTTATGTTAATGTTTGCTTTACTTCAGCTTTCTGAACTTTGATTATTTATGCTGAGCACATGTTGAACGTGAAAAGCCTCCCCATGTGGAAGTACCAGACAATGACTTTGCAGTTTTGGATGAACTCTGGGGTCAAACTTTGGGGCCATACAACCAACCAGATCATCTTCACATAACATTTAAGACTAGTCGCTTGCTCATGTGTCCAGTCTTTAGAAAATACTTGCATTTTGCTCAGTTGAAAGGTCATGATCATGATCTTGTCGTGGAAATTTGGTTCTGCCTGTGGAGAGTCAAAGAACAAGACTGACCAAATTTATTCTCATTAGAGGGGAACAGAACACAGAACTACACAGCAGACAGTAGTCCAGAGTAATGCCCCCAGAGCAGAGGTTGCTGCCCCTTCTTATGCCCTTGTGGTTGAATTATATGGTTACCCAGTATCAGTGACCCCTGCATTCTTTAGGAAATAGCACTCTTAACACAAACTCAGGCAACTTAATGCTAAACTAACTCAGGAGTTGCTTTATCCATAGAGTTTATGACTTAAAGGCGTCAATAAACAAGGTCATGCACTGGTCAGCCCAGTGTCCTTCCGTTACATGACCTTGAATTTTTTTTTTGGTTTTGTGAGACTACAGTCCTGCCTTGTAGTTTTTACTGCTTCTTCCCTCTATATTATTACATGTGGCAGACATCTGTTCCCCTTTACTGACGTCATTTCAGTCAGTGGGACAATAAAATATGTGATGCTGAGCACAGGGACCCCATGGTTCAAAACAGCAAAAAGAGCCTGACCCACCAGCAATCATGTCAGGAGTTTTCCACAGAGGTGTGACCAACATCTTTCACCCTCAGTATTTGCTGAACATAACTGAAGGACATGGGATACGTTGGATGTTTGACCAAAACGTTTTTTTCTGTGGCATAACAACAACATCATCACTGTGTTTTGTCTACTGTTTGTCTGTCTCAGATATTGATTTGACACAACGTGACTGAAGAGTCTAGAGGCTTACATGTGGAACAACAGGAGCACTTCAATCATAACATGTTTTGCTGACTCAGGTATTAGCCTTAGTATGTCATTCCCATCACGAATAAGTAACTTTTTGTTTGGGCAGGGAACACCATAGAGACAAGAGGCTAATGACTGAATGTTTGTTTGACATGGCGAAGTATTTCAGCAAACACTTTTACATCCTGCACGAGGGACAAAGTCTAATTCTGTAAAATATGGTACTGTAGTTCATATAGCTTTTTGACAGCAAGTGTTTTAAATAGTCAGAGTAGGAAACAACATCTCTGTGAAACTATTAACAGCGTTTCAAAGTGTCTATAAGCATCATTTTATAATCAACAGTGATTCACAAAACTGCTTGTGTGTGGCTGAAAGTGCTGGTTGTCTGTGAAGCAACACTCCTCTCCTCCTGGGGTGTGTCAAAATTAAAGCCTCATTGGTCACTATGCCCTTAGTTTGTTGTAAATAAAACAAAAACTGTGGAAAGAACTGAATTTTTGCTTTGTTCTATTCTCATCATTGTGTGCACCACAATAAACATAAACAAGAGAAAGGGAGAGGGCAGTTGTCTGAGAAGATAATGAAGAAAGGATTTGTAAAGCCCTGTGAACGCTACAAAAGCTTGATGCTCCTGTGACTATATCTGCTGATGTCATGGTGAATTTTAGAGGTCCCATAACAGAGAAAGTGTGATTTCTTTGTCTTGTCTCACAGGTCCTACGTTAATTTACTGTAAAAGTATCAAAGCCTCAGTCCACAGAGAAGTCCCCACAGCCTTCAAACCAGCTTCCAGGGCCTCTGCAACTTTGTGATGTCACAACAAAGAAGTTTGCAGCATGTTCTCTCTCTGAATCCTTGGCAGAAATAAAAGTCCTTAAAGGACAATTCCAGGCAAATTCAACCTGGGGCTCTAGTTTCCTAATATTTCAGGTCTAAAAGAATGAATGTGAAGATTTTGTTATGCAGTAGTTCTGTCTGTCCCTGCATCACCACAGCAGCATATAATGATTCTAGAACGTGCACTTCAACTGGAAGCAGCAAAGTCTGGTAGCTCTGAGTTTTTTCTCAACCTTTGCTTTATTTTTGTCGTGTTTTTTGTCGTTTTTTGTCAACTATGGATGGATACCTCTGTGAAGAGAAGAGCTTTTTTCATTGAAAAAGAACAAATCTGTAGTACATCACCCTGCTCCAGCTGAGATAAGGAGGTGTTTTTGTGGTTGCCGTGCTGGTGCAAAGATGAAGGCCAGGAAATGGAGATACAAGCCAGTTGTGCCATCGGTCATCATGGGAAACGTCAACTCTCTGCCAAACAAAAGTGATGAGCTGGAGATGTTGGCGAAGACTCAGAAAGTGTACGGTGAGTGCAGCCTGATGTGTTTTACTGAAACCTGGTTGAATCAAAACATCTTGGACTCCATCGTGGTTATACCAGGCTTCACTCTGGACAGAGATGCTAGATAGATAGATAGATGCAATTACTTTATTAATCCCAGAGGGATTTGTCTGTCAGCTCATCTACCATTTGCAGAAGAATTAAAAAGTCTGATGGCTGTGGGTATAAAAGATCTTCTGTATCTCTCTGTCCTGCTACAAAGAGAGAGGAGCCGTCCACCACTGCTGCTTCTTTGATCCATCAAGGTGTTATGAAGTGGATGATACATGTTGTTCAGGACGGCCTCCATCATCCTCATTGTGCATCTCTCCACCACTTCTCCATCTTTACTCCAATCACAGAGCCAGCCTTCTTAACCAGTTTATCCAGCCTCTTTGCCTGCTTTTTTCCCCAAACTTCCTCCCCAACAGACTACAGCATAAAATAAAACACTTGCCACCACAGACTGATAGAACATCTGCAGCATTTTACTACAGATGTTCAGTGATCTGAGCTTCCTTAGGAAATAGAGGCGGCTCTGCCCCTTTTTGTAGAGTGCATCAGTGTTAGGGGACCAGTCCAACTTATA
>OMNW01015230.1:0-10447 GCA_900303245.1 Selene dorsalis
TGAAGACCTCCTGGATTTCTTGACCATCCTACGCACAGTACAAACAGCTGCAACACATGCTGATGTCTTGCCTTATATTAAAATCCTGATATGTGCTGGCAAACAGCCTGAGTCAAGAAACCCAACACTTGCTCTACTTTGCACCACTGTAAAGAAAATAATTGGGGAATCTCTGAAACTGACACTTTCCTTCTGATGGCTTTCAAAAGTGATATTACTCATGGTGCTGAAACTGTGGGCTGCATTTACATTTTATTATGAGACAAAAAGTGTTTGCTTTTAATTTTGGTCTGCATCTACATCAGTAGGCTAGATATCAGAAGCATTAAAGTCCCATGTGTATGATATTTAGAATCTGAGGTTTTTAATGATGTGTGACTGCATTCATATTACTCATGTTTCTATACCAGTTGTGAGTGAGCATATACTCTTATATATGTAAAGTTGTATATGAAAAAATGCATATATTTCCTGTCTTGTCCATCAGTATTGTGTAGGAAATCTGATGATCATCCAGCCAGAATGACTCAGAGAACAAAAATGAAACCCCTGTGAAATCCTAAATAATCAGGATGATGATGATGGTGGTGGTGGTGGTGGTGGTGATGAAGGTAGACCTAACACCTTCTTGTGAGGTGTGAACCATCTGCAGGGACAGTGGCTGTTGAAGACTGTGAATATTATAACCAGTTCCTCAAATTGAGAAATTGTGATGAAGATTATTACAGTTAATATCTAAGGAACTATCAGAACAGGTTACTGTCCAGTGCCACAAGTAAATAAAAAAAATGATCAGGGATTATTGTGGTTGATGTGATCTATACAGACCTGAAATCCCACTGGTTCTCAACCTAGTCCCATAAATTAAATTAATTAAGAGCTGTTGGAGGTTGACTACTGCTACATGGCCACTGTTAGCTTTTCAGCTGTTTACTTACCAATCTTGTTGAGAGCTTCAGCCATATGTGCAAGAGATTAGGATATGTCCTCTGAGCAGTGCACACTGGACACTACAGTGAACCAGTGTTGGAAAAACAGAATAGCCTAGACTACATGGGCTAAACATTAGAGGAAGAAAAGAATGAAAGGGGGAAAAACAAAAGAATGCTTTTCACCTTTGGAGACACCCATTGGTGAGTAAAGGAATGAAGATTAATCCTGCAATTCTTTCTTCAAGACTGGTGACTAAACAGCTGCTAATGCTAATGCTAATGGCAATGCAAAACCTACAAATGGCTCCTACAATGTCTTTCAGTGATTGTGATAATATTCAACTTAATACAACTGAATTCCATTATCCAGTTGGACTTGATTAGAGGTTGGGGTTATAGGATGGTAGATGTATATGTTCATATGACAGAAGCTGTTTTAAACTTTTGAACATGTCAGTTTCATACTGCAGACTTAGCAAGAGCACACAAATGAATCACGTAATTCAGTATAAAACATGCAACTAAGTCAACAGTTCCACTGAAGTGTAAGTTTATTGAGACACAACCAACAACAACAAATACACTCAGTATTTCCAAAAACAATTATTTACAATCCTAATCCCTGTGCATTAGACTCAATGAGACAAGACAATAATGTTAAAAAGAATATTTCACATTATGTGATACATCTTCATGTACAAAAAAAACGACCATAAGTATTTTGACCAAGGCTTTCATTTGATTTGAGAAGTTACATTCATATGTTTACTGCTTTGTTCTGTAATATTTCCTATAGCCTACTTAATGTATTGATACTGACTTTTAAATCACTTTCAAACCAAAGGCCATTTTGGAATCTATCGTAACATTTCATATTTAAAATTCCCCAATACTAAAACATGATATTTGTTACATCTTGGTTATTTGCAAACTGTTGTCTTTGCTTTCTTTTGCTTGCTTTTTATCTGAGCAGCACGAAATTGATGTCAACAATACCGGGATAAAAACTAGCCCATGAACCATCCCAATAAACATGACAAGAAAGAAGAGCTTATGGAACATTCTGAATGTGTGAAATTCGGACCAAGCCAGCGGTGACACCCCTAAAATGGTGGATATGGCACCTTGAAGTATAGGGTAGCCTAGACTGGAGAGAGCATCCACAGCCTTTTCATCAGGACTCTGTTTGTTATTAGAGACGAAGGCGTAGGACATGTGAGCGGAGAAATCGACAGTGAAGCCGATGCAGACGGTAAAAATGATCATGGATATGGAGTCGAGAGTGATATCCCACAGCGCCATAAAACCAGTCACCCCTGCAGTCACTGAACCAATCGAATAAGTCACCCATAATGAGCAGACGGGGTTGGGAATCAGGAGGAGAGAGACAACCAGCATCACAGCTGTGATCACAACAACATTTTTAATGGTGCTACTCACTACTACGTCATACTGGTCCATGAAGATGAAATCTCGGTTATAGACTGATAAAGATGCTACACTGCATCTGTCTGCAGTGGCTCTGAGACCATTAAGCATTTTGATTTCCTTTGCAGCACTGGCAATATCAACAGTTTGGATGAAGAACCGGGATGCGTAGATGGCATCTCCTGTTTTGTTCACATCCTGCTTTAAAAAAGGAAATACATCAAAAAAGTCAGACAGATTTCTCAGAAAAATATCTTGGTCATCAAGGTTCAAATGCCTCTCCTGTCCATATGATAAATAAGAGTCCAACCAGGATGTGTACACATCCGCATCTACAAACTGGAGCCTTTTGAAGTCCTCTAGGCATCCCTGGAGTTGGTACCTCTTGGTCTTATCCCAGTATGGGAATTCCTCATTTACAATAACCATCACAGATGGACCGTAATCAGAAAAATGCGTTCTATCCTTCTTATTGAATGTTGTAACGTGAGACTTATCAGCTGCCAGATCATAAAGCTCAATCCCCTGCTGCACTTGGAAACATCCATAAATACTCAAGGCTAAATATACCAAATAAAGAAAGATTACAGCTCCCTTGACCAAAGGTTTGATCAAAAACGGGCCATAGTAATCCTTGAAAAAATTACTCACTGGTTGTTTTTTTTCTGCTCCAGTGTTCTTATCATAGTCACCTCCCACGCAGCAGATGTTATACATCTCTGTATGATGATCAGAATTGTCTGATGGTATTTTCAAGCAGGTCAGCCAGTGCCTGTTGCTGGCTTCTCGCCTCCCGTTCAGAGCCAGGAAGGCTCCAAAGAAGGTGATTGTGTAGACATAACAGAATACGATGGAGGCGCTGGTGTACAGGCAGAATGACTGCACTGACGGGAAGTCAGACTTGACACCTATGCTGAACTTGAGGACATCAGTCATGGCTGTGATGGTGATGGACATGATAGCTTCTTTGTAAGTGTGAGCCAACCGCTTCGGCACTGGGTCGTTAACATGGGTGTGCTGCCAGTCGGACACCAGGATGAACATGTTGTTGAGACCAATTCCTGGAAAAATGATGAAGTAGTTGAACTAAAAAGTAGTAGTTACAAATTCAAAGTTATTTAAAAGATCATTTGGGTATTTTTTAAGTATGTGATAGGTGTTGCATCCAATCCACAACCTTAAACAGTATGAAACAAGTTGGGGCCAGGACTGTTTTTTCTCACCAAGTATTAAGAAAGGAGAGTTTGCGACTGTGATAACAAATGGGACTCCGATGTAAAGCAACAAGCCGAGGGAGGAAAGAACAGCCAGCCCAGCGGAGAAGACGCCAAAGACAGCCACCCACACCTTGTTCCTCACATTGTCCAATCTGTCAAGGAAGTAAAGACGTGGTGTTTGAACACGCTGCTGCTGCATGCACATAGATGCACGTAATAAAACTAATTAGTTATATACTTGTCTTATGTCATAAAAAAGTTGGAAGATTAACTTTCGCTTTTACAACAGCCACTGAGGATGCACAGTCAAGGTCAAACCCCACTCAGAGCCAAACAATCCACATCTGAAATTTACTGTCAGTCACACCTCTATCTCTCTATGAGTTTGGCAACATTGGCAAATATTATGTCATGTGAGGCTGCAGCAACACTCCTGATTGCACCGCCCAGAGCAAAGGTGCAATTATCTTTCTATGAATTTTTATTTTTCTTAAGTTAATGTGCCTTACATTCTTAAAATTTTTAATTTACAATGATAAAAAACAAGACTTCTGGGAACGAAACAGTACAAAACTCTTTAATCTAATTTAATAGTGAAATGAAAACTACCCAGCATTTGTGAAACTTAATGTTCTGTTACCGCACAACCTTATAGTTTATGATACGTTCACTAGCTGTTGCAAACATGCTGTTTTTGAAATACATCACATAACCATAAAGAGATGTATGGCTTTAATCTGTATTGAAATAATACTGAAGTTGATTCTCAATTATAATCAATAATTCCTAAATAGAAATATTTGTGTTGATGGTCAAATTGTTATATCACTACATGTGTAACCTGTATATGTCTTTCCTGTGTCAGTCACATTGATAAACAATAGCTTTCTACAGCCCGGACTCGGCCTGCAGTCAGGAAATCGCTCACTGTCTGACAGTCACTGATCACTTCTTACCTGAGGCAGGATATCACTGAGAGGGTGATGGCACAGGCATAAGTGATGAGGAATAAAGGGAAGCCATCTGTGGTGTGACTGTCAATCTCCTCCTGCTTGGATTTGGAGGTGTAGTAAGACACCTGCAATAAGAGCACAGCAGAGAGAGGCCAACGTGAGAGCAGCGTTTACACGTGGATGTTATGACCGCAGTAAAACCAGCGTGACAGCACAGCATGGAGTTGAGGACGAAGCCATGTGTCCAACAACATTTATCTCAAAGGGAAGTGTAAAAACCAAGTGGGAGCAGGAACGCTGTAACAGATGTGTTTAGAAAATGCATTTGTATCCTTTTGTTACACATCAACTCTTCTAATTTTACAAACTACACTACTACTGTCCATTTTACAGTGTGAATGTCATCAGCGTCTTACCTTTTTCTTATATATATAATTTGTTACAATTTATTCACTCATCCACTTGAGCTGGTGATTTACTCCAACTCCCCTAAAGATACCTGAACATACTGTGTTTGTATAAGAGAGTGTGTGTTTGCTCAACAGAAACATCTCCTCATGTGGATAAAAGCCACCACACTCCCAGAAGAATTACACAGGATATAAACTAGGTCAATTAGTATACGGTGCTGCTTATCACAAAACAGACCTAACACAGACAAACGAAAACAGGTAGATTCTACCTGTGAGCATGATGAGTTCACCAGTCAGAACTGCTACCCAGTGACCTGGTGCTTCATTGCAATGGGCATATTAGGGAACTGATATTTTTCCATATTTATGTTTGCCGTGAAAAATGCAGTGCTCACTGCAAACAAGTGAGGCAAACTGGATAAAAACCCCATCTATTTTAGTCCCATCTGTTTTAATTAGTCTAACACAGAACCTAACCTAAAATAAGAACCTTAGATGTTTAACTGAATCCAAATAATCATAATAAGGAGCTGTGGTACATGCACTTTAAGCTTAGCATATATAGAGAAAACTCCAACTTTCAGCTTTAAAGAAAACCAGATAAAGAAATCTGTGTGATACTTACATTGATGTGTTTTCTGTCCATCTCATCCGACATGAGTGCTTTAAATCCCCTCAGCCATAATTTGGAGGCTTCACTGGTGCTGTCCTGATTCTTCAAGTAGTAGAAGAGTTTTACAGCCTGAGCACTTATGACAGAGCTGTTAGCATCTGTGAGGACCCCACCAAGAACAGATCCCAAACAGACTGAACGCAAATTGTGTTGATATACTGGGTAGGTGATGTTGGCTCGATTGGTTTCATTAGAGATAGAAATTTCCTGGATGATGTTTGCGACGCATTTTCCATTGGTTTTTGCACACAAGTCATTGAATCCCAGTCTCCTGTCATCCACGGTTATATTAAGGATCTTATTGTTGAGGCTGATGATGTCTTCAAAGGCAGGGTAGGCTAGTACACTGGACTTGCTGGTTGCAGCAATTACAGATGCAAAGTTTCCCTGGTCGTACAGCCTCTCTTCAGAAAACATGGAGTCATTGTATGGGAAATTTTCCCTGACAAAAGCTCTTACTGCCTTCGCGGGTCCTTTGCTAGGTGTGAATTGCCGTTCAAGATCATTGTCCTCCCTGTCTTTGAGATAAATGAAGCCGCAACCGAGTGCTACCGAGAGGAGAACAGGAATTATGAAAAAATAAAAAGGACAAGAGCCGACAAGTGATCCCAGCTTTTCAAACAGGCCTGACAGAGGCTTTGCAATGCAGTCAGTGCGTCTACAACCCATCCTCAGACATGTGGGATAGACAGTACTGGAGTGGAGGGCATCAAAGTGCATCCTTTTAAAGGCTATGTAGATTACATCACGCTCTATTTTCTTTTTTTCTGAAAGGCCAGAGGGTGCAATTACAGTGGTTTCCTTATAGGTCTACTCAGGTAATGAGAGCTCCTTAATTACCCCTATAAGAAAAACAATATACAGAAGTAGTGCTCTTTGGTGTTAGAGACAGTCTCGTGCTTATCAGTGGCTGTAAAATGATAAGACACTTGAGATAAGTCAAATTGTAGACAGTAATCCAAACTCCAGCAAGATTTCTGAGAAGAAAAAATGTGTCTTTGTTATGATTTACCGTAAATCACATACCACTGTCACATTTTATTACTTTATGACACAGGAATGTCATTACCAATAACTCAATGGGTTTGGCCAATGATTATTCACCGAAAGCACACCTGCAAAAACCATATTACACAATGTGTTTGTCACCTCAAACATACGGTGCAACTGGATGCTGTCCTGATGACCACTAGCTACTTTAAAGACCAACAACACACAGCTTATTTAAGTTGTAGTATAAGCATTAGCATGAACTTCGTACCATCGCATGTTGTATTAAAATAACTGGCTTAACTTAGCTGGCAGTAACAAGTCCACAGAGCTAACCTTAGCCTGTAAAGGGCTTTTGCCCAGCCAAAATGTTTTGTGCCTAAAATAAAGGTGAACGACACAGAAAATACATAAGCATGGTTCTTGTAGTTCAGAATACATATTAAAGTGCTGTCAAGTTATCAACCAACTTAATCTCAATCATGCCTATAGGCCTATATAATGACTTATGACAGTACATTTCTTCTGTACGAACCTTGCCATCTGTGCCAATTGTCAAACATCTTCTTTTACTTTTCTTTGAGTCATCCTCGTCATCCTTTTATTGGTACGTTGTTACAACCAGCCTCCTCACCCCAGCAATATACCACCACATTTGGGCTTAAAATCCAAGAAAACGTTGGACTTTCTTGGGTTAACCTCATAAGTTAAAATATCAGGTCAACAACACAACAGTTACTCTGTTCATGCCTTGAGTACACGATTGTCAACCTTTCACTAAAATCAAAATCCATTGTTACATCTACAACCATAGCCACAGTAACGTGTATATGTAGAATGTAGGATGTTGGACAGGAAGCTTGTCGGGTGTAAGGACAGTAAGGGGTCTGAGTGAACAGTCATTTATAAGAATATCTTGGGAATTCAGCGACAGTCAACCTCAGTGTATCAACCCTGCCTTCAGCTTGTAGCACTTTAACCTTGAGTTCCACCATATATTTGGAGCGAGAGTCAGAGTGTGAATTTTACACCTTCAAGCCACGTCAGTTAACCCCTGTCACTCAGCTGTCAATCTGAGCCCGGGCGAGTCCTCTGAGACAAAGCTCATATCTCATTTCACGCAGATCCATCTTGTGGTCATTGATTTCTCATTCTCCTAGAAAGAAATGGATTCTCTTTCCTTCATCACAGAGAGGAGAAGCTCCTGGCAGACAGTCGCCAGAAGTCTGATGGAGGCATCAGTTAAATGTAATCTGTTTCAGGACCCTTGGGTTATTTTGTTCATCTAGAACTGAATCATTGCTTTTTGTCTGTGAGCTTATCAAAGACTGTCAACAGCAGATATTGTTCTTCTCCAAGTTTGCATCAAAATGTAAATGAGCTCAATCTCTACTCCGGTAACGATCATCTCATGGTGGCGAGATGTAGTTGACACCTTCATTAGCTCTCCTTTTGTCTCCTTCTTCTCCTCACACTTCACAGAGGTACGTTTGGGTGCAAATCAATGTCTTAGGTAATTAGCTCGGAAGCCTCCAGTGAACATGATGTTGGGATGTGTCGGCTGATTGTTGTGCACTTGCTTCCAGAAAGAAACCATTGATCATGGAGAAAAACACTTCACTATGCAATAATACTCTTGATAACACAGCGGTCTAAAAAAAGCTACACGCAAACCTGCATATACAGATATATACACACACTCACATAGGCACAGTCTTTTCACTGTGATGACTGGATTTAATTACTTGTTTCACTGTGGAGGAAATAACTTCCACAGTCAGACGCATTTCATAATGAAAGTTCAGAAAGTCATAAACCTTTGTTGATGATGTTACACAATTTGCAGTCAGGTTTGTCCATATTGTCTTTTTTACTAGTACATGAGGTATTTTTTGGAAATACCTGATAAAAACAGTCTTGAATCTGAACACTGGGAGGAAATTAAGACAGACAAGAACAATTTTTTCGAACAGACGTGAATCTCCTTTAATATCTGGCCAAAAAAACTTGGCGAAAGCCCCAGACTTTTATGCAGAGTTTAATGTGCTGGTGGTTATGGCCTTGCGTGTGGAACGCTTACCTTTCCTTTAAAAACACTTGTTTTATATTGTAGCCAGAGCTAAGATCATTAAATAAAATATCTGAGTAAAATGTGCCAGGAAGTTCTCCTAAATGTAACAATCTAATGCTAATCAAATGAAGATTTGTAAGGCATGTACCATGTATATAAAACATCCCCCAAAACTCCAACCTCATGGTTTAATCAGTGCCTGGCTCTCCAGGTCTTCCTGTTTTCCACTTAACCGATTATATCTCTTTGTCACAGTGATGGAAAAAAAGCTTTATGTTCCTTATGTTCAACACTTACTCATTTATAGATGTAACTTGAGAGACCTTCAGTGTTTCATTCATACTTTGCCACTACCCCAGTGCACCACAGTCCCTGCCCTGGCTAACTCCTCTGGGAACTTGTGAGGGTGCAGCCATGTGAGCTGAACCACAAAATGATCCCTCACTGGCTTCCCACCTGAACACAGCAATTGTGTTTGTCAGAACACGCGGCCAAAGCTGAAGCAACGCTGCCAAGTACCAACAATTTAACTCAGGTCTTTGCAGTGGTGGGGGAGCGTTTTACTTCTACTTCAGAACCAATATTTAGTGCCAGTTCTCCATGCCAACATTTTTAACATTTCTAAATGTCACTGTTTTTTGTGCCAAAATGGACAAGGATTCTGTGTTCCCCCTGTGGGCTTCATTCTTGGCAGGATGGAAGAGCTTCAGAAATAGCATTTGCTTAAACCATAAAACAACAGTAAAATTACACTGAAACCGATGTAAATGACTTTCTTTAAGAACAAATGAAGCTGGATATCTAATTAACTTAGTCACTGAAGCAATTTGTCACTTATTATTGTCCAGTGGAATAATACACTGTTTAAACACAATAAATCTCCACTGTCAGATTAACACACTGTGATAAAATTAGGACTTTAGTCACGCTGTTAAAGGATAACCAACATATTGAACATAATCAAAGTTGCACTTAAGATAAGCAAGATGCAACTTTAAAGACCGTGTTTTTCTGCTGTTCAGTGCTCAGCCGTAAGAACAGATGTGGGTCAGACAGTGAAACACTGGGCTAAAACTTGCAACTTCATTCTGTCACATTGATTTCACCATTTGAAACATTGTCATATAACCTTCAGCTCTGCATGCAGGAAACACGAGGGCTATAAACAGTCTAAAAAGGCTTGTTGATATGTTACATTTAGTGAACCCAAATGAATAAAGTTAAAACTTGTAGTTCAAGTTTTCCTTTTTACTACTGTAACCCTGTAAGGCCACATTTTGTATACTTAAGTTATGCTTTTGCCAAATGCTGCAAAGTCTCAACAGACAGAAACAAAATAGAGAAGAATATAGAGTCAGTGTTCTTGGGAGCAGAACCTCAAATCAATCCAGTTCACCGGATCTTCTTTCCAAGCTCCTCTGATGCATTAATTTCCTACTCTCTCCTTTCTATTTCCCTTCTCTGTGAAAGAGCAGTTTCCATTATGCCACAGGTTCACATTAAAGAGATGGGAACAGGCTGGTACCTGCAATTATCCTTGCTCACCCAGCCGTGGGCCGCGAGGCGCTGAGCAACAGCTGGCTCTCTCTCTTCTCTTCAACACACACACACATACACACACACCCATATACACGCACACACACATACACACACACATACATGCACCTGCACACTCCCCTCCTCCCCCTTCCGATACGTACCCACCTATTCCTCACATTCACCTGCCAAGCCGCTTGATTAATAAGGCCAACGCTCACAGCGAAGCAAACC
>OMNW01015230.1:12211-23466 GCA_900303245.1 Selene dorsalis
GCCAGTCCAGGGCTGTACTGTATCTTACTGTTAGGATTTTGGTTTTTCTCCTAATGTTTCCCTCTCCACTGTCCTTCTGTATCTTGTCTGTCTCTCCCTGTGTGTGTGTGTGTGTGTGTGTGCGGGCTGGGCGCGGCTGTTCTCCCCCACCAGCTCTTCCGACACACCTGGAGCTCATCATCCCTGATTACCACTCCCACCACCTGCAGCTTAAAGACCTCTCTCTCCTCCACCCTCCACCAGTTCACTGTTAATCAGCTCGTGGTAACTGCTCGGCTCCACTTCCTCATGTGCATCCTCTTGTTTGTGCTTGTTCCTGACTTTTTTCACCTCACTTTTTTCTCTCTCTGTTCGCAGCCCTGCCGTTGCCTCCGGTCCCGTCTTTCCTCAACCAGCCTCCTTTCCTGTCTGGCCCTGGTTTACTTCCTGGGTCCTGCTCGTAGCTCTGTGGTTTGGCCCCGGCCTTGCCCAACCCCGTTCCATCTTTTATAGTCTTGGTTTTCATTTTTTCTCTCTTAAACTGCCCGTGCCTCTGTGTCTGCCTTTGGGGTCCCACCTCAACTGCCCCTGTAACCTTTAGGCTATTAGGAAGACACTTCTCTTGTTCAGCTAGACAAGGCCCCTGTGCAGAGAAGTGATTTTCCTGTGGGAGAAGCTGAGGGTCAGCAAGTATAGAACTTGTGGAACGCCTTCACTGTGAGCTGTTAATACAGCACATTAAACCCATGGTTTCAGAGATAATGAGTTAAACAAAACACAAACTGTTTCCTCCTCAGCCCTGGCAAAGGCGCAGAGCGACAGTGATCCAGATCAGAGAGCATGCTACCAAAGTGCTTTTTCAAACCTGGCCTGACTTTCCATCCATTTTCACAACTGCAGTCATAAGCAATCCTGGAGATCTATGAAACTTATCTTCCTCCCTGCTCTCCTCGCTGCTGCTGAGGCAGCACCTGGATTTAAATGACTCGACTGATGGCCGCAGAGGCAGAATTCATTTCTGGACTCCTCTGTTATGAATGGGGTGACGTCAAAGGGTGAAAAATTACCCTCAGGCCCACTCGGCCCCTGTTCTGTATCAGTGCGTATGATGTTAGTACTGACAGATGTCTGGCAGAGAAGAGCAATGTGCTCAATGTGCAGACATCAGTGTCTTTGTCATCAAAATTCACATAATTACTAATTCCTATAAACTATCCATCCAAAAATCTACTATAATTTAAACACTGACTGACTAATAGGTATTGTGCATTTGTCTGAAAACTGTAAATGAGAGGAAAATGTCACCAGAGAAATATATGAGTAGCCTAATTAAGACATCTTTTAATGACCAGTCAAAGTATAACATTTCCAGAGTGAAACTAAATGCACATGTTCAGGAAATGTCTTACTAAGGTTCAGTTTCTCCCTCAGGCTGAGTGCTCACCTCGCTGATTGTCCCATGCAGAGGTAACAGCAGGAGCTCGGGTCACTGTTCCCTCGGCCGTCAGTCTCGGGTGTTTCTGGGATCACAGTGCTCTTCCTTGTTGGTGAAGTCAGGAAGGAGGAGACATGGGCTGAAATTTCAGCCACCGCCCCCCTCTGCACAATGTACAACACTAAGAGGCATTTCACTCATTTTCTTTCATCTCCAGCTGCAGTAAAGCTTTAGAATACAGTGGCATTTTAATCAGATTAATTACCCTTTGCCATTTAGACATAGATCCACATTTTGTCTGGGTCAGCTGATATTTAGCTTTAAGACTTAAAAGTGCTATCAGTCCTCTCATCTGACTTGCAGCAAGAAGGTGAATGAGCTTCATTCACAAAATGTCATCTATTGAATTCATAGAGTTTTTCTCTAAGGAGATGAATTAACAGTCTTTTTTTGGCCAGACTCAACAGTGGAGCCCAGTCACAGATGCTGCTGAGTGACTGACTACACATATTTAAACGGTTCAGCCAAATGTTACATGACTGAACTGGAGTTTTCCCATTGGCCGTTTCACTGCTCAGTGATTTAGCACAGACAGTTTCCATCATGTTTACAGCCTGCAGTGTTGCCAGCAAAGTGTGTCTGAAGTGGACCAGACTGAAGCCACCTCTCACAGAGGTCTCGGTTCGGTGCCCTGAGACCACCTCTGGAGGTGTGCTTCCAGTGCACTTTGAATACAGAGTGGTTCGCTTCACCTTCGGCCATTGTATTTTAACCTTGGAGCGGCACAGTGTTGCAGAGGTAAGTAGAAGAAGTTAGAGTTTTTGGGTTCAATTCCCAGGACAGGGCTGCTCTAGATGGAGTTTGCATGCTCTCCATATGCCTGTGTGAGTTCTCTCCTGTTTCTCAGACTTCTTCCCACAATCCAAAGACATGCACAATAGGTGGATTGGTGGCTCTGTATTGCCTGTAGGTGTACCCTGCCCTAACCCCATGTCCACTGGGAATGGCTCCCACTCCCCAAGACCCTGTATGTAGAAGCTGTGTAGACGATGGATAGGTGGATGGATGGATTTTAGCCTTGCCATAGACAAATGACTTGATATTGCACTGGAGCACTGAAAAAATATATAGACAGAACCATGGTGATCAGGAATGAAAGCATCCAGCTTCACCACAGACAGTGGGGGAGAAGCAAATGGATAAAAGGCTGCAAGCAGCTGACACTCCAACATTCTGGCCGACTCTTGTTAAAGATGTGATAAGGTATTTTTTTACAAGAAAATAAAACGATATAGTTAAAACAGTGATGGGACTTGGGCTCAAGCTTCACCTGGAAATGACTGGACTGTGGACCTCACAGAGATCAAATGTCACACTTGTGCTGCAAGCTTTTATTTACAGAAGCAGGAAAAGTATTTCATCATAAGGAAAACAAGTGGGAGATTTTGATGTATAAAAATGTATAATTTTCCAATCAATGACACTAAAATCATGTCACAATCAAGGACACGGTGAGTAAGAGAGATACTGAAACTATAGGCTGCTATGATTCACAGCTGAGTGTACAATTAACTTTAAAGACATAATTATCTCCCTGACTGCAGGTATTGATTTTAAAATCACACGTTACTGGTTTGTTTGCTCTTCTGACTCGCCTCAGAGCAAAACACATAAACTGTTGTTGTTGTTAAAGTGCTGGCATCAGAGTTCCCGCTTGGCACAGCAGTGGCTGAGCAGACATCCCCATCTAGTGGACCAGCACCCCAGATAATGATGTGAAGAAATGTTGCATAATCAATAGGCTTTAAATTGAGCCAGAAAACACTTTGGAGCTCCATTACAGTGTAATAAAAGTGAATGTGTTCCCCATCCCTGCAGGCTCAGGCTGGACTGGGCCATTTAAAATGTCAGTTTTATGACAACATCTGCTATACCTGGCATTTCTTTGATTTATTTTCTATTGTTAATGGAAGAAGGCAGATAACATGATACATTCTGGAAAAATAAATTATATACAGTTTGTAAATATTCTTAAAGGGATAGTTCAACATTTTGGCAAATTCACCTATTGCCATAATAGGTTCATTACCTTTAATGATCATGGGTGTTGTTTTGTTGTTGATCCCCAAGCTGCTCAGCGAACACAATGGAGGTGGACGGTACAAGGTCTGCTCTCAAAACTCATCAAATACACAATCCAACACTTCCAAAACGCTCTCGTGGAGAAGTTGTGACCTGCACATTCGCCACGCTATGAAATAATCATGTATAATTATCTAACATTACGACACATGAAGCAAATACTCAGAACTACTTGCGCTTTTGAAATCACTCTGCCCATGAGAGTGTTTTGGAGTTGTTGGGTTGTGTATTTGATGAGTTCTGAGGGACAGGGGACCTTGTACCGTTCACCTCCATTGTATTTGCTGAGCAGTTCCTGTCTCTGCCCCGCGGATCTCAAAACAACATGCACCGACAGTTAAAGGTAATGAACCTACTTCTATGACTATAGGGATTATGGCAATAGGCGAATTCGCCAAAATGTTGAACTGTCCCTTTAATTCTCATTTAATTCATGTTAATTTAAGGTGGCAATCTGCAGAAGATGAGATTATTCTACATAACTTTCAGGAAAGACTCTTGTATTAAACTCTCCACCTCCTCTACCAACACACTGTACTCTGCCTGACAAACAGTGTGCCCCCTCCTGCCACTTTCCTTCAGGCATTTCATCATGTCTCTGTGCATCTCTGGCCTGGATGCAGTCGAGCTGAGCGTCTTCAGCTGCTCCACAGGATCGTCTGGAATATTTTGGACTTGTAAAGCTTTGATCACAGCAGGAGCAAATTTCCCATAGTGGGCAGTGGAACAAAGCAACACGGGGCACGAACCGTCCTGCAGCCTGTCGGCCACGACTTTAGCCACAGCGGTGTGTGTGTCCATGATGTAGCCCGTTTGTGCGTGAACCCTCCGGATGGCGCCCAGGCAGTCGTCTTCGGAGCACCAGCCGGCCTCCACTTCCTGCTGTATCCTGCCAAGAAGAGGCTCAGGAACTTGAAAGTGCTGCTGTTCGTCTAAGCGTGTGAACAGGTCCTTGACGAGACGGCCGTCTCCATCCGAGACATGGTGAATAAACCTCTCCAGGTTGGAGGATTTCAGGATATCTATAGCTGGGGAGTGAGAGAGCATGAGCGGTCGCCCTCGGAGATCGTACTCGCCTGTGGTGATAAAGTCTGTGATTATGCGGTTGTGGTTGGATGCACAGATGACTTTTCTTATCGGGATGCCCATTTGCTTGGCATACACGGCTGACATGGCGTTTCCAAAGTTACCAGTGGGGATGCAAACATCAATGGGCTCGCCGAACTTGATAACACCGTCCCTGCACAGATCCAGATAGGCCGAGGAGTGGTAGACCACCTGCAAGAGGAGGAAAGTTAACAAAACTGTTATGTGTTGCAAAATAAAATTGCACTGGCGCCTGACCAAAACTTTATCATAGGACATAACTTTTAAAGTGGAACTGCACTGGTACAAGCTGCATTTTATTTTTCAGATAAGGGAAAAATGGATCACAACAGATGCCACAAGGCCACATGTTAAATACACAAGTTAAAAAGTTCCTCCATCAACAATCTTTTAGAATCGCTTTGTCCATTATTTTGACTTCAAATGTCAATTCTTATAACACAGGTAACAGCATTCTGCCAGCTGCCACAACTGCATGTTAGATGCAAATTACTTTTAATACTATTTTTAACTTTTGTTTCTACCCCAGCACTACACTTTTAACACTGTGATGAAGCATTGAAAATGCAGCTAAATTAAAACTGGATAACATTTAATTGATCCGTTTTCGTTCTTGGACTATCTTGGACAAACTATATTTCTAGTCCTGACTATGGCCCAAGACACAATGATATAATTTATTTTTTTTCAAATCCAACCTAATGTGAATTTCTTAAATTCAGGTTTCATGTTCTTCCTTCTATTGCATCTATTTCCCTCATTTTCAAATTTCTGCTGTTATGAACTGTTGGGAAATCTGCATCCTACTCATGGATCATGAACCCACCTGTGGCAGCAGCCGTGCCCAGTTGATGGAGTTGGCAGTGCTGAGGAGCGTGCCGTACTCCACAGCGAGGTGCCCCGTCAGCCCAGACTCTCCAAACATCCTCTTGATGTTTTTCTGACAGAAGTCGAAGTCTGACAGGACGCTGACGGCCTTGGCGTTGCCCTCTTTGTAGCTGGTCATCTGGAGCTTCTGAATCTCACTCACCCCTTCCTCTGGGAAAAACACCAGCACGCCAGTCCTGTGTCTATCAGTCCCACTGAGAGCGCTGAAGCCGCTGAGCACTGCACTGCCGGTGTCTCCTGATGTGGCCACCAGGATGAGGTAGTTGCACATGGGTGGGAGGCAGTAGGCAAAGAGCTGGGGCATCAGCTGCAAGGCCAGGTCTTTAAAGGAGGCGGTGGGGCCATGAAAAAGCTCCTGAACATACTGTTTGTGGTGGAGATGTTTTACAGGGGCAACTGCCTCACTAGAAAAGTTTGAACCATACGCCTTGAACACCATTGTTCTGAGATCTAAAGCACAGATATCCAGCGGGTGGATGCACTTTTCAAGTAAAACTAATGCTCGCTCTGGGTATGACATGTCGACCAGTCTCAGCCACTCAGGAGCATCGATCTTTGGGAAGCCATTTTTGGGAACATAGAGGCCTCCGTCTGTGGCCAGACCCTCCACAACCACATCACTGAAGGATGTGTTGTGGCTGGATGACCCTGCGTTTTCACACCTGGTTGACACGAAGGTTTCTGCAGCACGTCTTTGATATCTCTCCACAGCTTTTAACACCTTCTCTGCTACTTCCTCCACCGTGTCTCCTGTTCCACACAGCACACGCACGTCAAGCCATTTTTCATAAAACTGCTTCCTGTATTGCAGAATGTCCCTCATGGATACCCCTGCCTCCTGGCCCACTATCCTGTTCACCTTCATCCTGGTGAGCCTCTGTATGATATCCTCGCTGTCCACATCCAGGTAGACGACCAACCCGGTTGCTCTGACGTGCTGCATCGCCTCAGCATGAAGAGGATTGGAGCCTGTCAGGGAAACGACACACCCAGAAGCAGAGAAGTTACACAGAGCATGGCCTTCTTCCTCAAGGAAACGCTCCCCACCAACTGATGCCAGTTTTGCAGCAACAGGCATCTTCCATGTTGTCTCCAAGACATCGTCGTCAACATCAATGACAGGCAGCCCCAGTCTGTGGGCCACTATCCTCCCCACTGTGGTCTTCCCTGCTCCAGGAGGGCCCATGAGCAGGATGTTCCTGCCACCCAGTGGCATGGCTCTGGTGGAAACCCATGATGTTGATGTTGACAAGTGACTCAGGTAACACCTCACAGCTCTTAGTGAAAGCCGACATGCATTCAGTAAACCCATCATAGCACAGCCCTGTCTTCTGTAAAGAGAATAACAAAGTTACAGAGGGGTCGATACATCCCCAATAAATCAGTATCATTTAAAAGTGACCACCATGTATTGTAAAGAAGTCTCAAGCGTAACTGCTGCAACTTCAGTCGCACTCTGCTGCAGACAGCACAAATAACATGTCACCATACATTTAACTGAGCTTTACACTCACGTGGAATCGAGACTTTCCTTACTTCACTCGATTGTGAATATTTTAGTAAGTCTGTGTGAACCACATGGCTGCTTTTTGCGAAATACTACATGTCAGTCGGCAGGTCTGCAGTTCCACAAACAACTACGGTCAGCCCGAAGGGACAAAATTGATGTCATTGCATTCAAGGGACGTGTGGTGGGAAGCGAAAGAAACACCACGTCTCGTTGCCAGGGGGAAAAAACAACAACCTGCATCTAGTGTTTTATTCACTTTGCATCGAGCAAATGAAATACATTTTAAACGCATTTTCAAACAAACCACGTAGCGAGTTTTTACGTCTCGAAACCTCCGGGTACGGATGATCCAATGTTGCGTTCAGGTACGCAGTAGAACCTCGAAATTTATTCTACTGAAATAATTAAGCACATCTCGAAGTATATTCAATAAAAAAGAAAAGAAAAAGAAAATATCTAATCTCTTTTGAAAGAAGCTGAATTGTAGAAACTGTATGACATGGCAGAATAAAAAAAAAATTGGTGTCGAAGAAAGAACGTGATAAATCAGTGGTATATCTTAAAAAAACAAAAAACAACAAAAATGGGGCCTTAACTCAATTTCATTTGAAGAGTTGCCTAGCAACTAGCCAGTAGCATGTTGCCGTAAAAAATCAGTCTGCCCCCAAAGCTTTCCAGCTAATGTTAGCTCAGTGAAGTTAGTTCATCAGGTCAACACCTGAATTTAATTCACAGTATCAACAGTCTTTTTGAATATTGAATTCTCGGTCAGCTCTAACATGTTTGACGGTGTTCACCCACTCGAGAGCGTCTACAACCACCTGCCTAAAGAAGTGGTTCATATTGAAAAGCCTCCGAGGTTTGTCTGGAGCTGTGGTTTGACTACATGATTTTAGCTATGCTGGTCGAGTGAAGATAGTTAGCTGCACCACATGCTAGTTAATGAGCACTTAAAATATCGTTAGAGTCGCTAAAAGAGTGGACAGAAAAGTAGAAAGAAAATGTATCAGACATACCTGTTAGATCTTTAAACAGTTCTCATTCATGTGTCAACTATTCTAATGGTTATTTTCATTATTAGATTATTGATTATGGAAAAACGTGTTTACATTACAAAACCTGCATAAAGGGTTTAAAAACAATTTGAAAGAAGACATCAACCTTTCAATTCTTAGTTTGCACAGTCCATTGTTTAGCTTAAGCTCTGCTCCTTCTATCTTACACCTGACATGGTTTATATAATAGTTTACTCTTGTTTTCTACTTACTCTGTCAAAGCTCTACATAAATATAAGTTGTGGTAAAAGATGCAACAGAGATGGGGCTAAAAGAGTGTGTAAGGAGTTACATTTTCTGTCATCATATATGGTTTTAAAATGAAATGACCGTACTACTCTGTTGCCTCTGAAGATATATATCCAAGTTTCGACCGACAGTTGCTCTTGAGAATAAGTCAAACAAGGATGCAATGAGAACAATGGGACCATCAAAAGTAGAGTTGCCATCCCCAGACAAATACCTCAAGAAGCATGCAAAAGAGCCCAAACTGATTGAAAGTGAGTGCTTTTCTACTTACAGTATGATCAGTATTGTCTTATATGCTCAGTTAATCTTTTTAACCTTCATATTTATGTTTTCACAGAAGCACAGTGCTCAGCAGAGGGGCCTCACATCTCCCCAGTGAAGAAAGCTGATCCAGCTGATCCAGCTGTTCTTGTGAGGACAGATGACCCACCTGCGATCACTCATACAAAAGGAGACTTTATAGAGACAACTACACTGGTTCCAAAGAAGTCACAGCCAGCCTGTGTGGACACCAACAAGGGACACAGCCAGCCCCTTGAAAATTCAGGACTTGTCCCCAAATACATCAAGAAAAAGGTAAGAAAAGTTTGAAACTTATATTTTAAAATTCACTGCCTTGAATGCCAGGGAAAGATAGTGAGTAGTACAAACAAAAAAATGAGAATACATTTTTCTGTTGAGAAAATGATCTATCTCTGTTACCAGACTTCATATTCCAATTGGACTATTGGGAACATATTATTAAAAGTTGCCAGTTTCTGTCTGCAGGATTACGGAAAAGTTCCCAAGTACATTCTGCAACGCCGTGAAATAGCACAGAGGTTTCAGGAGGAGTATGACAAGTATGTGAAAGAAATGGAACAGGACGCCAACACACAGCTGTCTGAGGAAGAGCATCAAGTCCTCCTGGAGGTAGCTGAACACATGGCTGCATGGTGGCAGCTCTGTCCCTGCATGCTGTTTGGAATGTAAAAGCCTTGAAACCTGATGGATTATCATTGAGACACTGGCTTCCCTCTCTCGGTCCATTATCCAGGGTCTGAAGAAGAACTGGGATGAGCTGCACCATGAGTACCAGGGCCTCCCCCTCATCATCGACACCATGAGAGCCAAATCCTACAAGATGTGGCTCGAAGGAGCAATGAAGCAGCTGGAGCAGGACATCCAGCTCTTTGAGAGGTTCAAAACAATCCAGATAGCCGATGACTAGGTTATAAAGAGACTACTGGCAATCTACTTTTAGGAATATTAAAATTTGAGCACCATTTTGTCTGAATAAAACTCACAGCATAGGAACTGAACCAGATATTTGTTGTTAATTTGTTTCATTCTCCCTCAGTGGCTTGTGATGCGGCCACATGCCAACATAGCATCACATGAAACTGATTATCCCTGTAATTCTTTGTGACTAAAACAACGCTGTCCTTTTACGCAAATGACTCAGGCATGACCCCACAGGCCTTGTGGCTGACCAGGACTTATTTGCACAAGTTTCTGTTTTTTCCCCCCATGTTGTATTTTGAATGGTCGCTTGGAGAGACGGCAGCATAACGGTAAGAAATGCTTTGACCTCAACAGATTAGAAATGTTGCACAGCAAGGGATGTTCATCTGCAGAGTACAGTGAATGAATCCTGTTTCAACTAGCCTGAATGTCATGTAGTTTTTATTCTGCACCTTCTCAGAGGACGATGGAAAAGCCCTCCTAGTAAATGTAATTTACATACATTCATTTTTCTGTTCATTCTGCTGAAGGGCACTGATGCCTGTATCTTATTCCAGTCCTTTACCCTTGTAACAACCAGCACTTTCACATCAGTACTACTACAATACTACTGCAGATGGACAACACAGTGAAGACAAGAGGAATCGTGGTACGTTCACTATGTGTTATATTCAGAAGTTAAAGTCGTGTCTTTATATTTCGTGCCACAGTCCATGATCAAGAGAAACTTACTATTTTGCCATCATTTGTGCAGCTGTTGTAGAAAGAAAGATAAAATTTGATCTCTCTGATATTATATTTCACTTATTGCCACTATTTGCTAAGAAGTGGCTTAGCTTTGTTGTCCTGATGTTAGGATGTCTCACGTCTAACGTTTCCAACTTTCAAAGATTGCACGTAGTAGCCGTGATTATTTTTCATTTTGCACCTAGAAGTTCAGAAACCTCTTAAATAGAACAGAGTGAAAAGACGTAACACATTCTCTGTGAATTGTGTGTCCCAGATAAAGGATGACTGGCCTGGTTACAGTCTGGACCTGTTCACCTACCCTGAACACTACCAAGAGGATATAGAGAGTGTTTACATTCCTCATGGGGTTATCATGAACAGGTAAAAACACACACAGCCCACTGAGCGTTCATTATTTTCTGGTCATTTGTATTTGTCCTGATGTGATGTCTCCTGCAGGACAGAGCGTCTGGCACGCTACATCATGGATGACTTTGGGGACAACAACATCATGGTGCTGTGCGTCCTGAAGGGAGGCTACAAGTTCTGTGCAGATCTGGTGGAGTTCATCAAAATTCTTGGCCGCAACACCAACAAATACCTGGAGACACGGGTGGAGTTCATCCGTCTGAAGAGCTACCTGGTAGGTGAACTGCATCATGCATGAAAACACGTCAGCTACATAAGGCTCTTCAAGTGAGTATCTTAGGTTCTTGCAAATCAGACAACAAGCAGCTGACCTCCAATGAAACATGACTCATCACATCCACGTTTATTTTAACAGCACCGGGTGTTTAAGTCAGTGATCATGATCTTCATTGTCCCCATGCAGGGGTCTTTGTTGTAATTCATCCTCCATCTTTATCCAAACATTTTGCAAACATTTCAGAAATATATTTAAAAAAAAAAAAAGTCATTGTGCAATTAATCAATTAAA
>OMNW01015230.1:23486-36518 GCA_900303245.1 Selene dorsalis
TCAATTAAATTAATTTTTGTATTTACCTTTATTCTTGAGCTAAAATACAATTACTGTTAAAAAATTACAATTACTGGTTCCAGCGTCTCAAATGCAAAGATTTTCTGCTTTTCTTAGTTTTTACTATATTAAATATTGCATTTTCATAATTTCTTCACAAAAGAAATGATTAATCAGTATAATGAAATTAAATAATCCTTAGTTACTGCCATAAAAAAAAATGCAAAGACACTTTAACATTTCTTTTGTAAAAATTAGGGGTGGAGCTGATTTTTAGCTTGGCCACCAGATGTCCCTCTTGTTTCTGTTTAGTGAGGAGACTCAGGCAGGACACCTCAAGGACGGTTGACTGGAGAGACTGCAGAGCTCAGATCGTGACAGCACCAGCTCAGTAATTGGTGCCAAGAAAAACACCTGGAAACTCTATAACTGAGGAATGAACTTTGGGAATCCTACAACATTTAATGTTTACAATGACATCAGTTCGCAATTGTCACCACTGTCACTTGATAGACAAGATTCACAATTTTTTTTTTTCAGAATTGGCTCTTACTGAGGTTGATATACCCACAAGACCAGCATACAGTCAACTATAGACAGTTTCTAGTCTTATAATAATGTCACACTGTTTATTTAAAGGCAAGTTCAATACAACTTTATTTATCTGTGTAAGGACAAATTGATGCAGAAGCTCACCAGCCAAATCAACAGAAACAAACAATGTAAAGATATTGAAAAAAACACACGCACACACATACATCAATAACAAGCAGAACGTACCAAAGATTGAAACATTAAAACAAACACAAATTTCACAACACAAATCATTATTACATCAACAAACACAGCAGCAAGCAGCATGTCATTACCACACATGACAGTGTAGTAATGATGACGCTGTTAGTGAGTCTCACAGGTCACGATGGAGTCATGTGACCCGCCCCCAGGGCTGGGACCTCGTCCATGTCACTGTTCCTTTTACCCAAGTGATGCATCTGTAGCCAACTGAATCCCACTTCAAAGCTGTTGCTCTTCAAAGCTTGGCCTCCTGCGGGGACAGACTGGGCCTGGCTCTGCTTATGTTAAGGATAATATTTTACATTCAGTGACACTGCAAAATAAGTTTTCCTTTGTGAATTTGTCTTGCATTAATGCCGCAAATAGTTCTGTCATGAATATCCTGCAGTAAATCGAAATTATGGCGAAACCCTACGATCAGATTCAACATGTTCTTAAGAAAACATCAACAAGCTTCTGAATCTGACGGAGCTTCTCTTGTAACCCATCGTGGCTGCAAAGCAACTGTGCATTAAAAAAGTACAAATTCCACAATGTCACCATATGATTGAATTGAAAATAACTGCATTTACATTTTTGTCTTCTTCCCAGAATGACCACTCAACAGAGGACCTGCACATTGTAGGAAGCAGGGATCTGTCTATTCTGCGTGGAAAGGTGTGTTTGAAAATTTTGTCTTTTATCTAACAGGGTAGTGTTCATTTATTATCAGGCTTAGTGAGGAGAAACTACCTCGTCCTCAAGAGGGAATGGTTACTCAAACTGACAGAGTGGTGGTGAACACAGAATAAACCCAATCTGAGTTTGTATATAAGAATACATTGAGTTTCCAGTGAGTAAAAACACAAACAATTACATGTTTGTGTGCTAATATG
Source organism: Selene dorsalis (assembly GCA_900303245.1). Lineage (NCBI taxonomy): Eukaryota > Metazoa > Chordata > Actinopteri > Carangiformes > Carangidae > Selene > Selene dorsalis. Next base: position 25,160 of record OMNW01015230.1, read on the forward strand.
CAAATCTGACACAAACATGTTTTTACTGTCCCAAACTCGCCCTCAGACCAGAACACACCCCTGAACTTCAACTTTTGAGGCTTTCCGCTCACAATCATCGTCTTTGTGCACATTTCGTGAGTGTCACTTTGTTAAAGTGGTTTGCCCTTCACCAGCACGGCCATGAATCAGACACTTGAGGCAAACGAATGTTCCCAGCAGGCAGATTTACTGACTGCTCATCCCTGTTGGGCTCCGCCTGGGAGGAGCGGGGAGTCTGCAGAGGGCACAGGCTGCGGCATCATGAGGAATTATCCCTCCTCGCTACATTATTCTCTGAGATAGGCATGAGACAGAGACTTCACTTACTCAGCTAATATGCCCACATGCGTTTACTTAAAAAAAAAAAAGGCTGATGTTGAATTGTCTTAACTGAGCTGTCAGTTCGTGCTGTTAGCAGAGATGCATTTTCACTGTGGGTAAAAAGGTCAGAGTGAAAAAAAAACACAGAGACTGACAGGCACCTTGCACAGAAAATATGAATCACTCCACTTTGTCTCCATCATTCGACGCTCTTGTTACAACCTCTTGCTTTGATGGAAATATCAAACCTCCCACAAAGTCTCATATATTATAAAAAAAACCCAAATTATTAGTCATCAGTCTTTGTAAGCCTGATCCAGAACTGCTGTTGAGTCACAGCTGGTATAGCAGTATTGATACATCCATTAACTTCTATCAGTCTGCACCATAATTACAACAACATAATGACAGCACAGAGAAAGTCAATGTGAAGGTGAAGACTGAGGTGGCATGGACATGCTCTGTGGTTTCCCGAGGGTTTTAATGGTAACCTGAGCAGTTAAGTGTCAAGTTGGCACAGTCATAAATTTAAAATGGCGAGTGAACTGTAAAGGATTTGGAGCCTCGGTGACAGCTCCCTATTTAGATAAGAAAGCTACAGTACAAGTTCATATTCACGAAGAAATGACGATCTGTTGTTGTCGTTTCATTAAGTGATAGTTCATTACAGCTGTTTAAGGGATTATCAGGGTATTCACATCATGTCCTCCTGATAAGAAACTGTAACTTTGGTTTTTGTTTAGTTACCTTTACACCTGCCTCAGCTGTACTTTTGCTTCATGCCTATTAGCATCTTTCAGCATGGTGGCATCCTGAACTGAGATGGTAAACAATGTTAAATATCTGCACATTAGCGTTGTCTTTGTGAGCATGTTAGCCTGTGGTTACTTTGGAGCTGCCTAACAGAAGTGTAAATCCAGCAGCTAGATCGTACCAAAGGAAACAAAGTTGGTGTGAAAACGCCTTCAGTCTTGACTCTCTCATCACCATCTTAGGTCCATGACAGAGAAATAAAAGTTTGTTTTGTTTTTGTTTTTTTAGGGTTGATGATAGAGCCACAAACATCACATGAATCCCAAAATTCAAATAATTGCCAACGGACATTTGTTGTCCAGCTGGCTGAGACGTATGTTCACAGATTGTAGCGTGCAGTAAGACAGGTTAGTTATCTTTTCCTCTGTCTACTCTCCTGGAGTGTAATGTAACAGCGTACAGGTGGAGACCGGGAGCATTGGCCGGGTGCCTGCATTCTCTCCGATCGCTCTCTCCAAACCTTAGATACTCTGCACCGGCCTCACAAAGAGCCCCACACACGCAGCCAACAGGAACAAGGAGCCACTTGAAACCATGCAGCAGGGAAAGTGTGCAACACCCGGATACTTAGCAGCGACTTTCGCTCACTGTAGACACAGATGTTCATTACTGTGGAGGACAGAATGAGCTGTCTGTGTTTTTGTTAAGGCATTGAAGATAATGCCAACTTTGTTGCCATAGATACCATCTCTAAGAAATGTAAATTTCACAGAAACAGCAGGCCTTTATTTCCACTCTGCCTGATCAGTGTTAAAATTCAAAGGTGATGTTTTACTAATGTGTTTTTCTGTTCTTGTTTTTTTTTTTCACATGTTACCAAGTGTGTGCTCATTGTTGAGGTAGGTGTCAAGTGCAAATAATCTTCCTCCAGTCTGCTCTGACTTGCAGTGTAGTTTCTTTTTTTAAACTGAATTAATCATGTCAAGCATGCCCTTCAAATTTCCACCTTGTTTGATGCCTTTGACGTGTTTTGTTTGAACTTCTTTTAGTTTTTTTTAAGTCATTAGCCATTGTGTTTGGAAGGATCACGTCTCTTTGTCTTGTGGTCTACAAATGGACAAAAAGACCAAAGCATTTTCTCTTGAGGTCATATTTCAGTTGTAAAAGTTGAACATGTAAGCACACTATTACAAACAGTGTTTACTCTAAGAACATGCTGTCAAATCCTCAAATGAAAAATCATGCCAGTGTAATAGTTAAGGAACTGCTCCAGGAATTAACAAATAACTCTTTAATCCTCATGTCATGGAGAATGTTCAGTGTTACGTGATATAAAAAGTGGAAACTTACTCTGTTTATAGAAAAGCAACAGTCTAGACACAAAGCAAAAGATATCCAGCGATAGTGTACTCGTAATGTACAGTATTTACACTACAAGGAGAGTATTTAATAGAAAGGATTGTAAAAGGTTTGAATATCTCAGTGTCATTTTCCTCCTCTTTGAAAGCACTCAAACATCCCACATCCCTCCCTCTTCATCTCTCCCCTTTCCCTTTGCTCTTCCCTTCCCTAAGGCCATAGTTGACACAGGAAAGACCATGAAGGCACTTCTGAAGCATGTGGAGACCTTTGAACCCAAGATGGTCAAGGTCGCAGGGTGAGCCAGTGATTCAATCATCTGTGTTTTTCCCCACCAGTGGAAATGCCAAGCATGTGACGAACGCTAGAAGAAGATATCGCTGGTCCACAGCCACTATCTTGTGTCCATGGGCAGTTTCCATGCACCCCTGAAATCACAGACATGAGATAAACATCTTTCCTCACACAAGGCTTGTGTTGAAAGTTATTTCCTCTTTTACTGTGGATGTAACACAGTGTAAGTGTAAGCATATGTTAAGTGCCATCTTTGGATTTTTCTGGGTATGTGTTTAGAATTAAGATAAATAGAAACATACTTTTTAAATAATACTAGAGATAAGAGTTAGTTCTCCATCATCCTGTGCTGTAACTCTTGGAAATGAACTTTTCATTGAACATTTGTTTGTGTTTTAGTCTGCTGGTGAAGAGAGTCCCAAACATGGCAGAGTGTCTGACAGACTGTAAGTACTCCTGACTTGAATTCATTTCAAAGTATAATTGTTTTTCACTGTACTGTAATTGATGCCTCAGTAACAGTGAATCATCTTTGTTTTTGTGATGTGACTCAAAGCTCAAGTGATTTCTTAGCATCACATTTGTTGTTGTTTTTTTCATTATTAAAGGAGCTATTTATGAGTTTTGCTATGGATATACATAGCATTAGCATTAATAGCTGTTTACTGATCAGTCTTGAAGAAACATTATGAATTCAGCATCAAACTTCATTCCTTTACACACTAAGAGCTGTCTCCAGTGGTGAAAAGCAACATCATTGTCTTGTGGGTGAATGTGACAAGGGGAGTTTGAGGAAGTTGCCAGTAAAAAGAGATTTGGCTGCTGTGTTTGCTCTGTTTCTATCACGCTCCCATTAGAAAAGCCTACAAACTAAACTGAACTAATAATGTGAAATGTGTAAATATAAATATTAGAACTGCTACAGGTTCAGCATTGCTAAAGCAGCCATCTGTTATTGAAGTAAAGTTGTAAAAACACTGTTTCTATTTGAGCTTAGATTTATCTTGAATTCTGCAGTGTATGTTACTTACTCTGTGTTTGCTCTGACAGACGTTGGATTTGAGATCCCCAACCGCTTTGTGGTCGGTTATGCCCTGGACTACAATGAATACTTCCGTGACCTGAATGTAAGTGAGTGAGACTGCGGACACTGCTGCACACCCCACATGACCTTTTGAATAGCTAAGAGAAAGGGATGAAAGAGACAGGAGGGGAGAGTAAGCACACCAAATCAAAGAGATGCACTCCTCTGCCCTGAAACCTAAACTCACCCAATAGATATCCTCCCTGCCTGAGGAGACTTTACATGTAGGAAAAGCAGCTCTAATCTGTGCAGGTGGTTTCTGTGAGTGTGTGAAGGGGGGGTGGTGGGGGGGAGTTGGGTATCGTGTGTGTACCCAAAACAATATCATACAGAGCTGTACTCAGTGTTGTGTCGGCTCTGTAAAGAACTTCTTAAGTGCTTGTCACTTTTTCTCATAACATCAACTTAATAATAACCAAGTAACTGACAATGGGCAGGACAGTTTATTGTTTTACCCCATGCAGTGTGTCACAGTGGAAGACAACTCATGTTGGCACCCAGGATGTTACATGAAGCCTCCAGGCAGAGCTAGCACATCAGTATTTTTAGCCCTGCTATGAGCATGGCTCTCTGGGTGCCACTGGTTTGGTCAAGACTTAAATGTCTCATGACCTCTTGTATGGATGGACATGAAATTTTGTGTAGACATTCATAGTCTCCAGATGATGAAACGTAATGACAAGAAATGTGTTTGGCCTTTTCTTTTTATTTGGCAACTACCCTGTTTAAAGACCAACTACTGACAGCCCCATTGTAGTTAGTGTTTACGGGCAATTAGCAAAAAAATAGTGTGCTAACATGATAAATTAGTATTAAATTTGTTACGGCAGCTAACCATCAGAATGTTAGCATTATCACTGTCTGCATGTTAGCATGCATACGTTAGCATTCAGCTCAAAGCACTTGTCATGGTATCAGTCAGACTGCAGCATGAATGTGGACTCTGTCTTGTTTTGCGTCCTCTCGATCCACAACTCTCGTGATGCCATGGTTGTTGGTTGTCGGTCGACATTCCCAGAAGTCTCTCTCCAGCCCTTATCGCCTCATCACTTCTGCACATTGATTATGTAGTGGAGAAAACTTGCAACCCAACCTATGAAAGTCATGAGTTCAAGGTGTCGTCAGCGTTTTCTAACATTTTTTTCAGATGAGTCACTTTCTCACAGTGAGTAAATTATGTCCAGCATAAACAACACAAAAGCTACCACTATCAACAAATTATTTTTTTTTTACAGTTACACTGTGCAAAAAGAAATCATGCTTTTTTTATCATCTGGAGATCTGGAGGACATGTCTGACTTCTCTTTTGGTTATTTTTCTTCTGACCGCTTCACTGGTCCTTTAAACAATCATACTCCTCTACAAGCTTCGGGTCAGGAGTGCAACCTTTCCTCTGCTTTTCCTCGTCGCACCCCTTTATTTCAAGCCATATTTCTATCAGTCTGAAATTAGTGAGTGCAAACCCATGTGAACTCTGTCATTTTTATATCTGCAGAGATTTGACCTCAGATTTACCTCTGACTCATGTGAAACACTAAGCCTACACTGACTCCCATAGCTGCGTGTGCGGATTCATGTGGGTGTGTGTGCTGCATGGACTGTATGTACTGTATGATTGTGTATGCCTCCTGTGCCTGTTTGAGGGGGGTGGTATTCATTAGGAGAGTTTGAAGGAGGGGGACCTGTGGAATGTAGAGGTTAGGATCTCATTATCAGGCAGAGTTAAAGCTTCCCCTCTTATCGCTCCTCATTCTACACAAGAAATATGAGTTGAACCCCTGGTACACCCAAAGTTAGATTAATGGAAGTGTCATATCTTTGTAGATTACCTTCTGTGCTTTCATATTATTGCAAACTTCATATTTCCATACTATAGCTATATAGCACCTTAAAGCTCTCAGAACATGCTGAGATTTCCCACAGGACAGGTTGACCTTAAACGCATATTTTGCCATCATCACATACAACATTTTTAGAGGAGACTGATAGATGATATAGATTTACAGCTGGATAACACAAGCTAATATTTCTTTCTCTTACCTCCTTTTCTTTCAGCATATCTGTGTTATCAGCAAGACTGGAAAGATGAAGTACAAAGTGTGAGAGGAATTAAAACCATAATTTATGTCCAGTTATACATTAGTCTGTGTGCCATCTTCAGCAGCAAGCAAAGGTTCACTCTGAAATGTCTTTACTCTATTTGTATGTTTGCTAAAAGTGTTAAAAGTGAGGGAACATTTTATCTTCAAGCAGACCATCCAAATATCTGGAAGGACTTTTTAAAATGTCTTTAAAGGTAAACATTAACATTGTATACTTATTTGATGGTGTGTTCCCTCATTATTCCTTTTGTACATTGGTGAAATGCAACACAAACAAAGAAAACTGATAAATGAGGAAAAGAAGCGTTGCTCACTATGAGGGGACGTTGGTGACAGATGGAGAGAGCTTATGGACGCTGGCATCCTCGTGCCTGGATGACGCCCACTCTGACTCATGGAAAACACACAGTGGGTGCAGCAGGCTGGCCGAGACAGAGTCTCCACACCACGCTGACTGTATCTGTTTGTTTTCAACTGTAACCAGGCCTGACTGGACAAATGAATATGTTAAAACCACCATTTCTTATGTGTGTTATGTGTTGAAATCCAGTCTCATAGTTTGTACGACATTCAGTCACTAAATGACACGGTTGCCTCTAAAGTTGGAATAAAGTATTTTTTTACCTCTTCTCGTGAAATGATTGTGACAATGTGATTTATTCGTGATAGATAGTGAATAACATCTCAAAACTTTACTGATCAGTCTCTTCCAAACATATCTTTGTGAAAATTAAACCACAATTAAGGTTACTAGCAATAAAAAGAGAAATGTGTCTGAAAACAACATCATTCCAACTTTATGGGCAGCCGTGTATATACTTTAGGTGTATTTTATATTTAATACTGAGCAAGTCACTTCAGCTCCAGCATGTCCAGACTTAAAGGCCCCCCACATGGGTGCTGTAGATGTCTTATGTCCTTTTGTGAAACCCATATCAAATAAATCCTAATTCACGGGCTGAGTATGTCTTACATCTGAAGAGACTCCTGAAATGTCACATTTATTTTAAAGTTGGTATTTCTTTCATAAAACATTCTTTAAATCTTATTGAGAGACAAAAAAAGGTTCATTCTACTGAATTGCAGATAAACAAACACTCAGGCTGTTATGTTTTTACAAGGTTTATAGTGCTGCAATTAAACTCGGAGCCCTTGATCTCAAGGGGAGAGAGCTCAGTCTAACGGCTAGAAATCAAAATACCTGCACACTCAGTGCTCCCAACTACAAACATACAAGCGAGACACACACTCACTGAGGCATTTTCTATGTTCTGTTGCCATTGTTGGGGTGAGAGTCAATTGTGCGTGTCAACGGACAGACAGACCAGAACATACTCCACAGCGTGCACTCGGGGAGTTGTTATCATGTGGCTACGCACTCTTTAGGCTTAATCACCTGAAACTCCAAACAGCCATCACATCACATGACAGGCTTTCATGTACACAATGAATTGATGAATTTAGGTGATTTGTCATCACCACAGGACGTGACATCTCTAAAATATAGTGGAATAATTATTCTCGTGTTTATTCTTGGTAGAAGTGTTTGTCAGTTAACCTGTTCCCCCTTCACTGCTCCATGTAAAGACCACCATGGTCCACAGACATTATTGGATGGGTTAAAGATCAAATATTATCAGCCTTGTTGTTCCAGACATTTTTGTGTGATGCAAAAGTCAAGCTATGACTGTGTGTGGCTTTTTACAAATGTGTTTTTTTTGTTTTTTTTAGCCAGAAGTAATGGTCCAGCTCCAGCTCTGCAAGTGAAATGACCTGATAAATGAGTTGCTGTGTGGATAATACGACTGACTGCAAACAAAAGAGAGATCTGGAAAGGTTTGGAGCGCTAAGTTTCCATGTTGTGCTTTCAAAATGCTCTCGGGTTTCACATCTGTGGTGGTAAACAACACCTTCGCTAATACATTCAGAGGAGCCGTAAGAGTAGTTAGGGTTTATCACTTGCCCTTGACCCTTCAGGTGCAGAGGAGCGAGATAAGAAAGACAAAGAGATGGCCAACAAATTACACAGCTATTTGCTTGTGGGCTAGCCGCACATCTCCAGCCACAAAGACCCCCATTGTACCTTTGGCTGCAGCCCCATGTGTCTTTATCACAAGAAATCAGCACTTGGCAGTAGTGGTTAACTTATCCCAGCGCTAATGCCCCCCACGCTGCCCTGAGAACCTGGAGTCCATTGTCTTTCACCTTGATGTTGGGTTTGTTGAAAGCAAGAGGGGGACAAAAAGCCTCGCAGGTTTCACATGCTGCGGCTTTGTGGAGCCCTGTCAGGGGAACAGAGGACGGGGCCGACCGCGGAAAGTAGGCTACAGGTAAACTGCGCTCCGCACAAAAGGAACAAAACGGGAATTGTACATCTGAATGGCCACACATCTATGCATTTGACATATGAAGCCTGTGGTAAGAGACAGGGCTGTAGAGTTTGATTTCACATCACCAGCTCAACAGACAGAGCGTTACTTACCCCCAAAACCTAAATACCTTCGAGGGAGATGTAAACATTATGGGAAATGTTGTGAACTAAATGAGAGGATCGATACCCCTCTTGAACATGGTAAATGTGTTGGAGCTATAGGCTTAGTTTATCTTAGCCTGGCCACAAGGACTGGAAACTATAAAATAATTAGCCCATGACTAAACCTGCAGTAGTTTTTAATACTTCATTTAAAATCTACATGATTTTGGCCCATTTGATCAGAATTTAACTACCAGACACTAAAAGATCACAGTCTTCATTCCCACTTTGGTACTTAATGAATACCACTTCACTGACGCATCGTGGTTCACAAATAGAAAGAACATCCTCTGCAGCGTTCATTGTGTTCCAATTAGGGACTGGCTGGCCAGAGGGCTTGATAGATTGACTGCTGCTGGGTTTCATCCAGTCATCAAACTCAGCGCCAGCTCCACTTACACAACCTGGAGTGGGGAGTGATCTTCATCCTCTTAAACTCTCAAACTCAACTACAGCTTAAACAAATCCTTAATGAATGAAATCATATATGCTGAGTTTGACAGACGTGTCCTTGCCTGATAAGTGTTTGTGCATGTGGAAGTGCTGTAAACGGGTTTAATAAAGTTTGCATGCTGCTGCAGAGTCACTTCCACCTGTCCTAATCCTAACACTGCTGGGCTTTGAACTTGGGCTTCATGTGATGCCCTAATCCAGCCAAACATTTTGCTGCCATAAGAGAGCTCATAATCTCTCTTCTGCTGAATGTCTGAGTCACTCTGATTCTGCAGCTACAGATTTAGTATAAAGGAATTACCAGTGGTTGTTCATAAGTGCTTTTATAAAACTTTGAACAGAAATTAGTGATAAAAATTGTTAAGAACAAGTGAATTTCATGATACAATTGTGCTAAACAAAGCAACACAACAACACATTAAACTGCACTATAGACAAACATACTATAATTACAGCTGACTGACTACAACCCTTGAATGATCTTTGTTGACCATTCATTGATCTCCTCTGTCCTCACTTTGCCATTCATAAAAACAACACAGTGCACAAAGCATGCATGCCTCAAGCTCTAACAGGAGAGTGAACTGATGTAGTGGGCCAAGTGCTTAGTTTGGGAAAGTATCACAAAAACATTATATTTATAGTTTTCTCGTGAATTTTTACACATGTGTAATCCACAGAGATAGAGAGACTGTCTGTGTGGGAAAACTTGCCCTCACTGCTGTTCTGTCTCTGATGCACAATTACATTTTATGTCAAATCAATACAATCCTCTTTGTGCATTAATAGTGTGGCATGGTTTTCATAAACAAGTTGCATTAAATAAAGAATATAGACCTGATGTTTATCATCACATAATCCAAGAGTCCCACTTACATCAGTGTAAGTTGTCTATTGTCTGGATGAGGGTGCACCAGATCTTTAGACAATAGCTCTTCTCTGAAACCAGGGAAACCTCACAACAGTATGGGTCAAAAGAGTCCTATTGTCCTATCTTCTATTGTGCCGCTGGAGTAGCCTGCAAACAGAACACTGTCAGCCTTTGTCTTTGTCCGGATCAGCTGTGCAGCGCTTTTTTTCAAGCTCTGTGGAGTCCCATGTGGCTGCCATGCCCTACATGTCACCATAATAAAGTTAAGGACACTGCTGTTACAGTTGATAATGGACGGGCAAATATGTTTCACCAGTTGAACGTTAGGAAATTGGAGAGCTCAGCATATGTGTGGGTCTCAGGGCTTTTCCTGCTGTTTACAATGATGTCTCTGTGATTGTATTTGCTCACTTTAAAAGGTCTGAAAGGCTAAATGTCAAAGTGTGGGAATAAAGTGTTTACAAGATAATGGATAGCTGTTTATTTAATTGTACTGTGTGAATGTAAGACATTCCATGGATATCGATGATGTTCCATAGTAACGGAATAAGTAATCAGACTGGTTTTTTAAAGGTAGGAACACCACCATAAATATATACTATGGTATAGTAGAGTATCAACACTGACTGTACACATGTAGATACCCCCTTAGAGAGAGATGTTTTGTTTTATAGAAATGAAATGCACCATTTTTTTTTTCTCTTTGAGGTAGGAGACACATAAATTGACTAAAATAAATTAATGACTCTAATATCATATGAGACAGAAACTGATATAAACATTCAACAGGGTGTGGAAAAAGTACCATTTTGGGAATAAATGCCCTGCCCAAATAAAATTACTCGGATGGATGTAGTAGTGTAGTAAAAATTGGTTATAATGAGTAAAACAATAATTTCAGAATTTTTTTTATTGAGTTCATTATTTGATAAAACGTACTCTCACTTTCCACCACTGCTTTCAGTTCAGTTTAATATAGCACAAAAGACTTGGTTTGTATAGAAGTAATGAAAGAATACTACTCTCTCCTGGTTTGCAGTCAGTGACCAGTATGGACCAGCTTCCACTCTTTATTGGAATTGTTATGTAACAACACCTCCAATTGGCCCGCTTCAAAATTCCAAATTTAAACTGACCATCTCATTGGACAACGTCCTTCGAGGGGCAAGCGGAGGGGCGGGGCTTTAGTAGAGTCAGGAGATTCGTCAGTCTCTGTACAGATTGTCGCGCCGCCAACCGGGGACCACGTACGAGTACACGTTACTTTTTTTGTTTCTATTTCGACTGTTTTAGCATGTAATTGACGCTGGGAAATGAAGGGAAATGAATGAAGACTGGAGGTTGAATTTTCGTCGGGTCTCCCTGGCGAAGCAGTGCACGCTGGAGGGCGTTTACCATGTTTTTCCAGTGTGTTTTTCCTAACAGGTAGTGAGCTTGAGCGGTCAGTCAGTGTAGCTCTAAAAGGAGACTGAACATCCCGCTTTGTAATCTCTTGACAGCCTTTTTTTCTGGATCCACCGAGGCTTTCAACAAACACCCTACTATCTCCTCAAACATGGACACCGTGT
>OMNW01015233.1:9535-20178 GCA_900303245.1 Selene dorsalis
TAATTATATATAAATAATTATAATTAATAGCATCGGTACCTAGTTTTAAAAAGCTGTCTAAAGATCCAACCTCATGATGACATGACTCTGCCATGTTGCTTGTTGGTTTTGTGAATTTAATCAGCTGAATGGTCACATTATTTCTTCTCCCTTTAATGCATTTTGGTTAGTATTTTAAATGTGCTTGATAAATAAATATCTCAATAAATGATCGGTACTGTTGTCAACTGTCCACATGAGGCTTACCACTACTGTGGTTGGAACTTGTGTCCACATTCCAGCTCTCACAGATTTGACTTCTTAAATAAAATGACATTTGACATAATTGTTTAGACTGACAAAACTTCCGAATGAATGAGGGTAACATCAAAGCAGGGGAAACACTGCTTTTAGTGACCAGTTTATGTGTGATCTTCCCAGTAAGAGGAAACCATAAAGCTAATACATCCTGGAAGCAGAACTAAAGGCATTTGTGCAAGAGTTTGACTGCAGACTAGACAACTACTACTACTACTCTTACCACAGAGGCCCTTGGTTGGAAGCTTGTTGCTGAAGCTGTCAGTGTCAATCACCATCATGCCGGTGCTGTGGTACCACTGCAGCTTGAGACCGGAAGGACTGCGGATCAAGTACATGTTGCCCGTGTCATAGACCTCAAAGCCATACTTCTTGAATCGAGGTTTGGCATATCGTGAATTGACATAGAGCTGGAAGAAAATTAAAAGTGACAGTGATCAGACAGTTTCAATCTGCTGTTCTGCCACATTAAAAAGTAAGAAGCAGGACGTCAGCGCCTCTTACCCTCCTCTGTAGCCTGTTGATGACAATGTGGTTGGATTTGTGTGTGATGTTCAGTGCCACCAGACAAAGGTTGGTGAAATTCCAGAGGAGCTTGAGAAAATATAAGAAGATCCGGTAGAAATCAATCAAAAACCAAAACAGTGACTTTGGTTCACATCTTTTTAAGGAATCTTGACTTACTGGTGACTCTGAGTCAGCAGGACACTCCTGAACCAGGACACTGACAGTCTCGTTGGGCAGCTGGGTCACTATGTATGATGCAGCCTTGTAGATGGCAAAGCTGTTCCCATCAAACGTGATCACGTTCAGGTCTGGAAACATTGAGCAGCGACCTGGAACATCAGGGAAAGACGAAAGTGAAAACATGAAAGCTGAGAAAAGATGATGAAGATCAGCAACAACCAAATACAAACTATATGTCAGCTGATCATTCTGTCCAGTCAAATGAAAGTGAGCCCACAGAAAAGCCACAACTCCTAGGATTTGATTAATTTGTGTGTGTGTTCCTCACATGGGCAGTCCCACTGAGGGCAGCACTTGTCTCCATTGACCAGGATGGCAAAGCCGAGCAGGCCACAGTTGGGAGGTTCAGAGGTGAAGGGACAGCTGCTGGATTTGTTGAACAGGACGAGCTGGTTGTTGACGCAGATGTACTTTGTGCACTCATCAACAATTTCAGCATATGGAGGCTGAAAGGAAATAAAATGAACAACTGAAATAACCCGGATACTCTCTGAAAACTACTGTAACTGAACTGATATAACTGGGCGTACAGTGCACATCCTTGTAGTGGACACAGCCATGGACGTGGTGTCCTCTGCTGTAGGTGTGGTCGTTTCCACTGGTGTGTGAGGAGATGTTGGTGCAGGAGGTGTTGTTGCACCTGGACTCGTGTGATCCACTCGATCCAACTCAGGAATTTGGGCTGTGGTAGCTGCTGGGTGTGAGGTTGTGGTGGGTGCACCAGGCTCCTGGGTGGAGATGAGCATCTCAGGTGGAGAAGTCACTGGTTGCAATGTAGAAGGTGACATGTCAGTCTCTTTGGTTGTCAAAACTTTCTTAGTTGTGGGTGACACTGTAGTGGTTGTCATAGGGACAGCTGTGGATACTGTGACTCTTGTTAGAGTAGGAACAGGAACAGGGCTGGTTGTAGTGGTCAGGCTGGGAAGAGCTGTTGATGTTTTGGTGTGTTGGGTTGTGCTTGCTGTAGTGACCAACTCAGGCGATGTTGCAACAGTTGCAGGTAAGACTCCTGACGTGGTTCTTGTGCTGAGACTTGGCGTGACAGTTGGCTGGCCAGGAGCAGTCAGTCTGGTCGTAGCTGTTGAAGGCCTTGCTATCATGGTAACCCTTGCAGTGACTGGCCTGATGGTTGACCTCTCAGTCATTGTGATTCTTGTTGTCACAGGTACTCTGGATGTCGTCCTGAGGGTGGTTGTTTGTGTGACAGTTGTATTTGTTGTGGTGGGTGTACCTCTGGTGGTGGACACGAGCCGGGTGGTGACTTTGCCCGGGAAAGTTGTCGGTCTTGGAGCTGCGGAAGTGGTTGTGTGCACTGGAGACCAGCGTGGAGGCAGTGTGGTTGTGGCTCTTGTTGTTGCCTCCACTCGGCCCGTCACTGGACGTGTTGTCTCTGTTATCGGCTGTGTGATGACAGATCTAGTTGTGGTGGTAACAACACCTGGTGGAGCTCTCGTGGAGGCCGTAGTGAGAGATGTCTCGGGAGCGCCAGGTGCAGGCTGCGGTGGTGTAACCAGTTTCTTGGTTGTGGTAGCTGTTGGTTCTGCTGTTGAGATTTCAAGAGAAGTTGTAGTCCGGGCGGTGGAGACTGTGGCAGCGGCTGATGTTGCAGAAGTGACAACAGGCTTCCTTGTTGTCTCTGGAAGACGAGGTACATCAGTGGTTTTAGTGGAAGTGACCACTGGGCTGACAGTTTCAGACGTAACCTCTGTTGTAGTCTTCACTGTGGGGCTGTGGGTCAGGGTGGATGAGGTCTCCTGGTAGGGAGGGCGCCATGGCTTGGAGGTCTGTGTAGTCGTTGCAGGATGGGTGGTGCTCTCTGTTGTTGGTGACTGTGGTACGGTGGTGGTTTCTGTGAAGGACACTGGTGTTTCAACTGGTTTTGTTGTTGCAGGAGGACCTATGGATGTAGTGGAGGTTTCTGGAAACTCTGGTGGTCCATGAGTTTTAGTCTGAGTAGTTCTCTCTGTTGTTGGGACGGCTGCAGATGAGGAGGTTCTCTCAGTGAAAGCTGTGGAGGTGGAGACAGGAGAAGTAGTCCTGTCTGTAATCTTTGGAGGTGGAGACACAGCTGCTGTTGTGGTTGCTACTGGTATTTCTGACACAGTAGTTTCCTCTTTCTTTATTGTTGTTCTCCAGTCTGTAGCAGCTGAGGTGAGAGGAGGTGGTGCAGCTGTAGTCGGGGCTGCATGAGGTGAGGTTGACGGTGGTAACTCGGGAGCTGCTGTAGTGGAAGTTGTCGGTTCAGTAGGGGTGGTATACTGAAGCCTCTCCGCGCTAACAGGTGGTGTCGTTGTCCCTGGACTGGTGTGTGGTATTGTTCTGCTGGTGATTGAAAGTGTAACTGGTGTGACCGACTCTGTGGTCTTTGCTGAAGTGGCTGTGGGCAAAGACACACTTCCTGTCTCCACGTGGGTCGTGGGAAGAGGTGAAGCGGTTGTATGTGCTGTGCTACGTAAACCAGGAGGGAACGGTGTAGTTGCAGTTGTTACAATCTGTGTACTGGTGTCTGTGTACGCAGAGGTGGCTGTACTGGGAACAGTGGTTCTCTCTGAAACAATGGACATCTCTGAGGTTGGAGTGGGAGCTGGAGTAGAAGTTGTTAGAGTCAGAGGAACCACTGGTGAGTGCGTTGTAGCCTCTGTGGTCTCTTTGGTTGGGGAGACCACAGGAGGTGGAGTACTAGTAGTGGTTGGCCACTTGGTGGGAGTGGTGGTTGGTGCTGGGGGTGTAGTTGGCAGCAGGGTGTCAGTGGGCTTGGTGGAGGAGGTGAGCCAGAACAGAGCAGTGATGGCATAGGGGGAGCTGCTGGTCCTGAATGTGCTGGAGCTGAATGTGGTGGAGCTCAGAGCCTGGGACGTCCATCCATTTGTACCTGTCACAGTGGTGGGAGGGGCTTCAGTCACTCTGGCCGTAGACAACGGCTCCATCACCACAACAGGTGGCGGTGTTGGAAAAGACGGGGGTGCTGCTGTTGTGGACAGTTCAGGAGCTGCAGGAGAGGTGGGGAGCATCTGTGTTGGCTTGTCTGCAGGTGGAGCCTCAGTTGAGGTGGTGTGTGTGCTGACAGCAGGAGGAATGATGGGGGCTGCAGTGGTGGGACCAGTGAGTGGAGGGGTGGAGGATGAGGTGGAGAGTGTGATCTTAAGAGAGGTGACGGAGGCAGTAGTGCTGCTAGCAGTGGCTGCAGAGGTGACGGCTGCAGACACCTGAGCAGTGGACGGTGTCACAGGCTGCACAACAGCTTTAACACCTGGAAGCAAACAACAGGTGTGTGTGTTAGAGGAGCACTGTACATAGAGATATGTAACCTATAACATATATGTATTGAAATACATGTATCAGTGATTTCACCACATATGTGGCCATGTATGTAAGTAATAAATAGAAAAAAGTCTATCAGGACAAACTCACAGTCTTCAGGGTATACACAGCGACCAGTGACCTCATCCAGGACCATGTGAGGGGGGCAGACAGGAAGGCAGCCCTCCACTCTGCACAGAGAGCAGCAAATATCTATTAAACCCCAGAGATACAGTACCTGCTTGTGTTGTCAGATTAAAGCTGTGTCTGTCCTTAGGTGAGTCCTGACATATACTCTTATCTCCCCTAAACAGCCTGACCATATAACTTGCAATATATCAACTGTACAATAAATCATTATGTTCAAGTTATGGAAGGTGATGGTTTTGATTATATCACTGTTGAAGTAAGAGTTTTTGGAGATTTAAATCCAGGTCTCAGTGAGCTCAAACACATGAGCCACACAATGCATTTGTAGCCAGTCTTCAGGGAAAAACAACAACACTAGCAATATGGTTCATATATGTGTGGAGAGATATAACCTGTGGTTCCTAGGTTAATGGTGAAATGACTACAGTGTAATGAAGCAATGAATATCCAGACTGGTAATTATGGCTTAAGTAATAAGACAAACATCACTGAGAAAGACAGATGTGTTGTGGAATACAATGCCCATTTTAAATAAAGAAAAAAATCAGAAGTAGAAAATGTCTGGTAGAGACAAACTGGTGACAAACTGCTGGAGCTGTTGGAGGTAAGGGTAAGGTCAAAGGTCTCACTGTGGGATGGTGGTGCAGGCCTCGGCTGACGGGTCACTGCAGGTCTTGAAGCAGGGGCTGGCACAGGAGTCGTACCTCCACTGACACCGAGGGGCCGGAGTGGAGTCCGGGTGGGGCCCTGATAAAGAACAATTACTTTGTACTTTCACTGTAAAATCACACACAAACATTATGTGTTGTTGTAGTTTTTTTTCTCATTTGGCATTTTTGAGCGATTAACATATAAAATAGCGACCGAAGAAGAAGATGCATCACACTCATAGACAATCAGCTTTGAGTGAAGTCAGCTTTGATGACATCAGCAAAGATTGCCCTTTTGTTTTTGAGTAGTCAAACTGTTTCATATCAGATTTAACACAGAAATTAACATTTAATATTCTATAATAGGTTAACAGTTAGTTTGTATCGTTTCTTTTTCTGAGGGCCATGTGCACAAATAACTAGTTTGGTATCTCTGTAAACTTTGTAAACTTGATTGAATTGTAAAATTAAGTTGTGTGGTTCTAAACAATGTTCATAGAGTAATATTGGAGCCCTCTGCATTTGCATCAGGATGAAAACTGTCCAGTCATTAGTACCCTTTTGATATGAATCATAAATCATGCCAGCAACGTTTCATAAGAAAAGTAGATCATGTTACTAATCTACTGGCTGGAAAGACTGCAGAAATGTTTTCACAGACCAGTAATGTGATGAACTTAGAAAGCCATTAACATCCGTCCAGTGTCTGGACTTCAACTCTAGCTCTGTATGTATGTGGCTTTCAGTGCTGTCAGCACGAAATCCAATCTGCTGCTGGCCGCTGCTCTTTTTCCATTAACTAAAACAAATGCTTTCGTATTTTTAGCATCAGCGATTAGCCTGGCAGCTTTTTGAGATGAACACCACCGGTCTTGACCTTTGACACCAGAAACAGGAGATGAGCTGAACACTAAGAAAAATCTTCTACTGACAAAGTCTCTGATTCTCATCAGGTGTCAGCCAATAAACACTCTCAACTGGCCAAAGAGAAAACAGCTGAAGATACATCCCCTATAATTATAAATCTTCTGTATGACTACTTCTTAAAATCAGAGAAATGAAAACTAATGAATACAATTCCTGGAAACATTCCCCATGATGTGTAAAAGGTAACAAGCTGGTATCAAGAGTTTATTAAAAAAATTAAAAAAAAAACTAGCAAATGTGTATTTGTATGCAGTAGACAAATAAAAACAGATAGATCATCACATCATATCATAAACTTCTATGAATCCATCAGACTCTTAGAAAGACTCACAAAACCTCCTCTTGGTTCATGTGCTCTCTCCAAGCCGCTAACTGGCTAAACATTTTTTGTGACTGAGACACATCAGTTGTTCTCCTCTGTCTACAACCACCTCTGACCAGAGGGGAGAAATGATCAGCTGATTGTAGCAGGTTACTTACAGGACAGTCTGACTAGACTTCTCTTCAGCACTTCATATTTCCTGCTTCTCGGTTCATTTTCAAGTCGACAGCAGCTTGTGACAGTCATTAGACTTAATTATCGTTCATGTTGATTGATTTTTATTTTCTGGCCTTATTTTAGTTGACAATGATGGAAGTTAAAATTAGTGAAACTGGAGTTGTTGAGATTTGAGGGGATTTAGATTTGAAATGTGGACATGGTACTGGATTCAAACTGAGGCTGCACGACACAGTGGAACTGCTGAATATTTTAAATAGTATTAGTATTAAATAGTATTAATCCGTTTGGTGGTGTGATGCGTTCACTGTGCTGCTGACCTGTCAGCCTGAACAGCATGGCTTTGCGGAAACCGTTGGTGTGTCTGTATTTGAGCAGGTGGAGCAGTGTGGCGTGCAGGAAAAAGCCCGGCTTGGCGTGGGCCTCCAGTGAGTCATAACCAGGGATCCAGGTGTTCCTGTGGAGGATGAAGGTGGCCCTGTCCCAGAATGCCTCGCTGTCCTCCCACTTGGCCAGCCTCACCTGGCCACTGGGGCTCAGGTACAGGAAGTAGTTTGGTCTGTCAGCTGCCTCAAAGGAAACCCGTGATGTGTCTGTGTAGACATAAACAAAGTTGATTGAAAGGTGACTGTATGTCTGATGTATTAACTCACTCACTCTGCTTTAAGATTTATTACTGGAGGTTGTCCTTATAGGTTACATCACTGTAAGGTTACATCACTGTAACCTATAAGGGCTGGGTGGCCCTCTTTCTGGTTTTTATTCTTTTATAAAGCTCAGATTGGTCTTTTACCCCGTTACATTACATTACTGCTTCCTTTTAACGCAGGCTCTAATTAGATACGGCCAGGTGATTAGATCACTCCACAGGTAGGGACTGCTTTCAGTGAACCAGGAAGATCGCTAAGGTTTTATTCATTCTTAATGTTATTGTTCATTTTATCTAATCCTACTTTAATGTAAGCTCCACACTGTTGTTTCTTGTATCTAGATCTTTTTAACTTATCCTTTGCTCGGCTAAATCTTAAATGAGGTCCCTACCTCAATATATCGCTGGGTTAGAAAAAGGGTTAAGAAGAAGAAGATTATACCTGCAGTATATAAACTGAATATAAACTGTTTGTAATGGAACAAAATTTGGTTGAGCCTCTCTTGTGAAGGGTCCAGAGCACAGTGGGACCTCAGTAAACAGTGAGAGCAGTTTGATTCAATCTTGGCTTGCTGACCAGCCACTAGCTCGGGTTGCTATATTAGCATCAGATTATCTGCTACTGGAAGTCAATGTAGGGTCATCTCCTCCATCAGTGTTTTCACTGGGATTCTCACATCACTCCAAACACTGAAGAGGAGAGCATCAGCAGAAAGAGTTTCTCTCTAATTCTCAAATTTTTCATATTTACTGGTGGAGAAGATGCTGTGTGAACAACAAGGAGTGGTCAGAATCACAGGTCAGAATGACGGGATAAAAATGGGAGGAAGGCAGTGAATAGGAGGATCTGTTGTTGATGGAACTGAGCTCACCTAGATGTCAGATATTTATGTCTTGTATTTAATCTTATCTGAATGACCTAATATCAGGCTATAAAGGTGTCAGCCAACTTTTCCTTCTGTGAGCACAGTGAGTGGTGCGGATCACTTTAAATAGAGGCAAAATGTAATATATTTCCTCCACCCCTAATTGTGTTGGATCATGTGAATCCTCTGTCATTTGTGTTGGGAGTGTAGCTCATGGAGAGAAGGTCAGGGTGGATGAGTGGGTGAAGCACAAAGTGTGTAACTTAGACAACAGTGATCATAGTTCTCATCTCGTCTCCTAGCAACAGCGAGCACTGAATCAACCTGACAAAGTGGTTTAGTTGCCTCAACTTAATTACAGAAAGGGAAGATCAGAAAACACTCATGTGAGTCATTGTGTGATTAGTGTAAAGAGGCTTGCGGTTCAATAAGCCAACAGAAAAACAGTCATGTTGCCTGTGTGTCTGTCCCTCAGCAGCCCTCTCTATTCTGCTGGAAGGATTGCTGCGGTATCTCGACACCGATCAAACTTTCCCAAACTCCACTACACAAGTTTTCTTTCAAGGACTGATACTGCATCTACTCTATCAGGAGCAGCACTAAATGTCTGTAAAATAAAACTATAAAACCTCTCGACTAACAGCGAGGTTCCCACGCTGGCTCAGACATCAAATTAAATGATGTTTCCAAAATCCCCTTCCCATAAACTGCTTTTGCAGATTGTTTCTTGTGCTTCTGTCCACATGGAAAGATTTTAAACAAGACAATAAAATGAACATAATGACCAGAAACTGAATTGGTGGCAATTCCTTTGTGATGTATAATAGTAAGGATACACTATTTGAAAAGAAAATGTTATAAATAGATGTCTCAATTTTTGTTGCTATGGCAATATACAACACATCTGTGCTCCCAGAGAAAGAGAGGAGAGGCAAATCTATGACTATGACATCTGGTCTGCACCTACAATCAGGAACTTTAGGGTCATTTGTTTAGACTTAGTTTGTTGGAATTCATCGTCAGGCAAACAGTTTTATCAGCTGCAAAATTAAATGAATCTAATCTTTTCCAGAGTGAAATTGAAGATCATGGCTGCTGACAAGAGAGAGAGAGGGATCCAGAGAAGAAAAAACATATCCAGTAAATGCAAAGTGAATCATAAATAAATAATCCCAGAGTCAGTTTTGAAGTGACACGAGTCCTGTCTGGTTAAAGTTAACTCACCATGTGGTCGGGCTCTGCTGAGGCCTGGCGTCATCATGAACTGTGACAAGATGCCAGTGACGGTGCTGCTGGTGGTGGGTGTGGTGGTGTTGACCTGCTGCAGGAACACGGAGCCACTGGATCTGCTGGCTGCCAACAGTGTGGTCTGATTCTTGAAGGTGATGAGCCTGAAGGGGCCTTTACCCAGAACTACAGACAGGAGGCATCGTTAGTGCAGCAAATCAAATCAACTCTATATCTGTCATTCAAGAAGAAGAAAATCAATGGATTGATCAGCCATTTAAAATATTACAGTTCACATGTGAATTTTAGATGAGGACAACATCACACTAATAAATACAGTGAACAATAGCAACCTATTGATTAATTACAGATGATCAAGTCTGATCAATAACGTTGTAGCTGTGGGGGAACCGTCATACCTTTGTTGAAGAATTCACAATCATATGCTGCAGAAAGAAAAGAGATAGTATAAAAATAAAATGAGAACAAAATAACAATATTAACAGTAGCAAACATTACAAGATTACAATGAGCTTCATAATAAAGGAAAATCTCTTCATCTAATGTGGCTCATCATTCTTTATAAAGTGCTTATAAGCTGCTACTTAAGTAAGGCTCTGTTAGTGGTTCATGATTTATCAGTGTTTTGAAGTTTGTTAATTTTAATTCTTATGAAAACAGACTTCTACAAACTCCTGTGATTCAGAGGAGTGATGCAGGTTGTTTCTGACTTACGGCACAGAGAGGGCGTGCGCCAGTCCACGGGAATGCCCTGGTGGCAGCAGCGCTGAGCGTATGCCGCCACGCTAGTGCAGAAACACTCACAGTCACCTCCTCTGCTGCAGGCGCACGTGTCTGCCAGACAGTTCATGTAGAACCAGGTAACATCCACCTGCACAAGAAGAAAACTTTAAATAGACATTTCACAGGGCACAAGGGTTGGTTGGACTTGATACTTCATCCATAATCATCCATTTATTGTACTGAACTAAAATATCATTCAAATGAAAAGTCAGGCGTCCTCAAAAGATTATAAATACACCTCAACATGAAGATCGTCATGTTCACATGTCTCAGCTGTGACCTGTGTTCACTCAACACCCTAATGTCATTCATACATATGTTATGGGATGATGTTGTTTCATTTTGGAGGAAAATATCTCAAACTGTACTGTAGGTGACATGCTCAACATACTGACCCCACTTTCACAGATCTTTAAAATTCACTGTAGTAGAAAATGTTGTACTTGAGGTTGCAGCAGCCACATTCTCTGGCTTGGCAACAGTGGACCAGTTTTTTACTCGCTATTGCCCTTGTGGAGGAGTCTGTG
>OMNW01015233.1:20198-36932 GCA_900303245.1 Selene dorsalis
TGCTGCAGGCGCACGTGTCTGCCAGACAGTTCATGTAGAACCAGGTAACATCCACCTGCACAAGAAGAAAACTTTAAATAGACATTTCACAGGGCACAAGGGTTGGTTGGACTTTGTACTTCATCATTCAAATGAAAAGTCAGAACTCCTCAAAAGATTATAAATACACCTCAACATGAAGATCGTCATGTTCACATGTCTCAGCTGTGACCTGTGTTCACTCAACACCCTAATGTCATTCATACATATGTTATGGGATGATGTGGTTTCATTTTGGAGGCAAATATCTCTGACTGTACTGTAGGTGATATGCTTGGCATACTCACCCCACTTTCACAGATCTTTAAAACTCACTGTAATAGAAAATGTTGTACTTGAGGTTTTAGCAGCCACATTCTCTGGCTTGGCAACAGTGGACCAGTTTTTTACTCGCTATTGCCCTTGTGGAGGAGTCTGTGGCCCAAATGCAAAAAGCCAGACTAAAGATGCTCTGGGAATAATGTGCAGCTTACAATTTGGGTAAAAAAAGATCGCAATGCAATTTTTTCAAGAGATTGAGAAGGTGGGGAGTTATTTACAATTTGTAACCTTGGTTTACAGAGGGCTGGTGGGTTTAAAAACAATAGGAAAATGTTTGTTGTTCAATTCATGTTCGTTGGGATTTCCTCAATAAAGGATTGGTCATAAGAAATGTTATGAATACATGAGATGGAGGGCGAGGTTGAAAGTCCTTCCTTAGATGTAAAAGACAGTTTCATATCAGAGTGACATGACAGAGCTGTAAAAAGCCCAAGCTGCAGGACAGAGGTTGGCTGCAATACAGTCACTTACCACTGGGTGGCAGGCCTGGAAGACCTCACTGAGCAGGACCGCACACTGCCGCTTTGCAAAGGGCTCCCGGAGTGGACTGAGGCTGCAGGGGTGTCTGATATCAGGACTGTTCACACACTGAACACACACGCAGACACATTCATACAAAGTGGAGAAAAATACCATGTTTTTATTGAGGATGAGTGGTAAAAACTGAAATGTCTGATTAGATTGTTGTTTCCTTCTCCTCATCCTCACACACTTTGTGATCAGAGAAGCATATTTAACAAAGGAAGGTGGAATACAATATAAAAACATAGTTTTCTTAACTTGGGAAATTACTGTCTCTAGGAATCTCATAATAAATAATATCTACATCTTTTCACATCAACAGAAAACATAACCTCCCTCCATCACACATTGCAAATTTATCAATTTCATAAATGTGTGCTGTGTTATTCTCACATAAAACCAATATGTCCAAAGTGTTTCTATATTTATGGCGGTGTAAAAATTGATGCGTGATTCTTGATTTTCTCTCTTTAGTTCTGACTAGTTCATCGGTCATTGTGAAGCCTGCATCACATCCATGTATTTCCACATTTTAATCCCTGATTTATAGAAATCTAAGTAAATTCGATTGACATAAACATATTTAAAAGTTCCTGGTTTGAATTTTTGATGCAAGATGCAACACTACTGAAGTTTCATATCATCATTTGTTCCAGCTTGATCCAATTTGAGGGTGGAGAAAATTTGTGGTTGCATTGCATCAGTAGGTGAAATAAATAATAATACATAAATAAATTATGAGAGGGAGTAAAGAAAATAACAGCTAAATTCTTACACTAACACCACTATTTGGTCATGGAGCAAGCAGATACAGAATAAGAAACTTGTTTTATTTTAAAGCTTCTTTGAAAATGTTATTAGGTGATACAGGTTAATAAGTGAACAGGAGACACTCACCTCTGCTGCAGTCCAGCTGTTTCCAAACTCCTGTGGTGTCGGGGAATCGATGTTGTCGGGCGTCCGCATCTCATTCACCGTCTTCAGGTCAAAGTTTCCACACAGGCCACTCAGCTTCCCCTGAACACATTGCCAACACCTCTCATCATAATATAATACCACTGACGTCATATCGTCAGTCAGTCGATGTGAATAAAACAAGTGCATCTGTGTTGTTGCAGTACGACTGTTAGTTCTCTGATAGCTATTCAAAGATCAAACAACAAATCACTCAGATATGTAGAGTTGAAGAATCTTCTTATAAAGAATAAATGATCAGAAGAAGAGTTTGTATAGTATTTACTGTATATGGTCGCAATATCATGAGATGTGTATCATCATATGTACAAATTTTACTGTGAGTATTTCATGTTATAGACATATATCTTCATATATTCAGAGTACGTGTACATGAAGTATAAGTGATAGATATAGCAACACCACATACTGTTTGTCATATATTACATTTCTGTATGAATGAAATGTCATATAACTGTTATTGATAAAAACTAACAAACTCCATCTGCTGATGACTATGTCTTAATATGATAAAGCACATTTTTAATTTCTCTTTGACTCCTACATTGGTTTTGTGTTTGTAGACATTATCTATGCTTGTAGACTGGAGCTTTGGCTAAATGCTCCAACTACAACTAAACATCACACCCCTGCATGCTGCAGAACTAGAGGAGTCAGAGCCAGGCTCCTACCTGCCAGCGAGGTCCAACCTGGATGTGGATGGTGGTCTTACGGTCCCAGAGGACAGTGACATCTTCCTCTGGGAAGTGAATCACTGTGAAGTATCCAGCCGGCCAGATGAACATCCTCTGCTTTCTGTCAATCACACTGGATGGATTCTACAGGGGAAAGTTTCATTTTACAGAAATATTCTCAGGTGTTATTCTCATTTTGAAATAAATATAATGATGAGTCCTATATTTCTACACTTGGCGTAAGACATCACACATTAAGTGTGCTGCTGGTATGTATGTATTGAAGGTGACTCTTACTGGTTTCCCAGAGTCGTCATCAAACGCTATGAAGGATCTTCCGATGTTGATCAGCAGTGATTTCCTGCAGATGACACCGCTGTCGAAACAGTCGATGTTCTCAGCTGAGACACTGAGCATCACATCTGCACTGCTCTGTGGAGAGGAGGAAAGACAATCAGACAGTCACAGTAGCTTTTTTTAATTAAGCCCAGAATTTATCTGTTTATTTAACTGCACAACCCTATATCTCTTTACATTTACAGTTTGACGCTTGAGAAATACAGATAACTGAAAAACAAATAAGCTGCTTTTTTTTCCCTTTTCATCCAAAAAACATAAGCAGTATGTGTAGGCCTACAGATGAATAGTTAATAAATTAAATATGTACAGTTCTTGCTCTTCTTTTGACCATGTGTAAACACTTTCTTTACCTTCACAAGATAAACTTTGCATGCTCCAACATAGTCAAACAGCAGACCGTCGAACGTCCTGTAGTGACGATCACCGTAAGCTGTGCACATGGACGGACACGGACGAAATACACACTGGAAGGTCCCGTGCTGGCAAACACTACAAAGACAGCAAAGCTCAAGTGATTCAGCATCAACTTGTTCCCACTTAGTGCAAGGACATTTTTTTTCACATCTAATGGCCTCCTTTTGTCCCGAGCCTCAGGTTTACAGCGGGCAGAAAAGTGGCCAGTGAATTGTCAAAGGCTGAATCACAGCTCATTCTGCTATTAGGCTGTCATCTACATCTACTTCTCTGGCTATGGCTTGAAGAAGAATTGGAAGGATGGGAGAATGACTGAGATCGCTGGGAGAGTGTTTCCTTTCACCAGCCATGAACAGTGTGAAGCAGAGGGAATCAAAGAGTCATACAAGGGTGCGCTCTGTTTTCCAGGCCTGTTTTATGTCCTGTGATAGCAGAGAATTATGGATATCAGGTGGCCATTTTTGCTGTTCTGACAATCTCAGGTCTCATCGCTTTCAGGCAAGGACTGACTTTGAAAAATTAGTAACACTGTTGGAAACTTGTCTTTATCCTGACAGATACTGTTGGCAGAAAATTGATGAGGGCAAATTAGTATAGCAAGGAAAAATGGATAAAGGCCCATGACAGAAAGGAACCAAAACTGAAGCATGGAGCTCATGTGGAAACACACAAGACCACACATTGAACTTTAGTTAAATATGATGTGTAATAAAACTTCCTCTGATTTTATTTGTGGCTATGTACCCATTAATGAATTAACGTACCATTGATGGCAGGGGGAGGAGACCCTGTCGCCTGGGTAATACTCCTTTCCTTTCCACAGACAGGGGCAAGCTGCAGGTTCAAAGCACTCATCTCCATGTTTCAGCAACCTGAGAGCAAGCACATGGACCTGGTTAAGGATGAACTTGTTTTGCAGCTCTTTATCAACTGATACTGAAAATCAAGTTCTTGTTGTGGTTTGTCTTGTATTGCTCATTAAAACCAGAGCCTAACCCATCAACTTGGTGTTGATCAACGAATGATTAATCAAACTGTTAAGGTGGATACATGCTCTGCCGATAAAGTTTCTTGCTGTGAACAGATGGGAGTGATGGAATGTTGCATCTACAACATCAGAGGTTATCATATGACCTCTGTGTAGCGCCACTTCCTCAGGGCAGACAGGAAGGAAGGAAACACGAGGTTTTGTTCCCAGCTCTGGAGACAGCCGATGGCGTGAAAATGCAGGAATTTTGATGTTGAATTCACAAGGGTAAGTAAGCGCAGTAAAGGCAAGTACAACTTTTTAATGCTTATATTTGCTAACTGCAAAAAAGTTTGGATAGATCCTGTGAAACTGCTGTGAGAATGACACCAGAGACCAGTCTGTGTCCTTCCAACATGATTTTAATTAAGTCTTTATCCCAAAACCTTAACAAAGTCCTTTCAGCTAAATGAACCGAACCTCTTACCAGCGGAACAAAGGTAACCAGCACATGTGTGGTCTGAGATGTAAAGCCAAGCAATGACAATACACCCGGACGAGGTGTTGATTCAAATCATGAATAGCCAGATGATAGAGCCTCATATCTCACCACGCTCTGTGGCCAAGAACTACAATCTAACAGGTTGCTATCAAGTTATAATGTTCATTTGGAGCTCCTGTGTTCATCTCTAACCCAGATATGAGGACTTGTCTTTTGCCAGGAGAATGACAGAGGCAGAGCCAAAACAGGTTAGCTTCCAGAGCAGAGCCATGCCAGGAAATGAGAGAGAATATCAGGGGTGGGCGACTGTGGATGAAAAGCGCCAACACTCATTGGCTACATGAGAAAACCAGACAATTAGGATTCTCAGAGATAGAGAGAGAAACACTCTTTGTCTGGATGCCTCCATTTTCTTTCCACTCTGCGAGACGAAGCCGATAAGTATCTTGTAATATTCAGGGTTGAGCTATACCCGCTGGCGAGCCTGCAGACAATGAAGTGACATACTGAATGGTCCCGCCACAAAACTCGGGTTCATCTGAGTAGAGTTACACCCCAGATAAAATGGTGTTAACAGCTTCCTTTATCCCCACGCCAAGCAGCCGTATCAATTACTCCGATCAAAGATTGTAAAATCATTCCTTCTCCCCAACCTATGTGCACATTATGAATAAATCCTCAGAAACACGGCTCTCATTTCGATATTTAATTTTATCGGACAATGTAAAAGTGACTGAGGAAGATGTAGCTTCACAGTGTAGCGCCTGGCAGTCAGGCGGCGTTGAATGCAGTCTGTGCTGTGTATGGTACTGTGCCAAGTTATACAGACCCATTGGAGGCCACAGGTCTAATTACACAAGACAACGAAGGTGGAAAGCGTCACATAACCATCACTGGCTAATCAGTGATGGGTTGAAGTGCAGGGAAACATTTCTGCCAAACTTTGTCTTTCCATAGTCAATCTATAACATCATTGTTTTTTAATTGTTGGTTGTTCTTGGTTGTTACAGATAATAATGATAAAAACAGCAAGCTTTATTTATTATTTATTTTATAGAAGCTTTCAAAGCACAGTTTTAAAGACGTAACTGAGAAAGAACAATATAAACTTAAAGATTTTAAAAGCTTTCACAACATTAGAGAGAAGTGCAACAGTGATGTACGGTAAAAAAAAATGAGACAGAGCTAGATAGATTGTAAAATGATTAAACTGATCCATAAATTCAGAGACAGGAGAATGACTTAATAGTCAATCGATTTAAGTTAGGAGTAGATTGAGACCACAGCCCTGAGAAAGCACACCTGTAAAATCTGTCTTTAAGGATTTAACATTTTATCACACATTTGGCTATGGTGTCAGCTCATATGAGACGTCCTCAGTCCAGAGCCTTGAATATCATCAGTGAGGCCAGCAAAGAGACATTAAGATGAAAGTGATGTGTCTTGTTTTTGTTGCAGAAGAGAAATGGTGGTTACTTTTTTTCCTTGTACTTGCTTGATGAAGTGTGATAGCTATTTTTGCTCTTGGTGCAGGTTTGTCTGCAAGATCAAATTCTCCTGATCTGAAATAAGACTGTTGTATTTCAGTTCTCCAGGTTTTGTTGTAGCCTTTGTCAACTTTATCATCCCCCACCTGTATTACCTCAGAGGAGGCATTATCTTGTGCATTGTATCACTCTGTATTTGTAAGATCCGAAACCCCCGTTGATCGGTCTACAACCAGTTAGGCAACAGGTTTGTACTGTTGTAGTAGAATCTGTAACCAGAACCAAACTTTGAACCATTGCATGCTGGTCCTGCGTTGCACCTGAAAGTTCCAGGTTCATATGAGTTCAGCTGGGCTAATTGACACAGACTGAGGAAGGAATGAATGGTCTACATTTTGATCATAAACAAAGTATGCCATTGTGAATGAAAACACAACGGGTTCTTCTGTCAGCACCTCAGCTAATTATTTCCCATTAGAGGTTTTAAGTCCTGCTGCAGATGAATTCCTGGTAGTTGACTTGAGTTGGGATCTTTTTTTTCTGTTTTCACAGTAATCATCTCCGTGCTGTAGATGTGGTGTGGAAGTTGTGGCAGGACGACAGGTAAAAAGAAATTTTGAAAAACCTTTTTAAGACGAGGAGCAGCTGTCTGCAATTTGTAAAAATTTGCATGTTGCTATTTAGTATTATAGTGTAATTTAATGCTCTTGATGTACCTGCACATCAAGGGTGGGTGTGTCTGTGCTCTGATTGGGTGGGTGGGTGTGTGTGCACACACACACACCCACTCAGAGCACAGACTCTGTTTCATGACCTTCTACTGAAGCTTGGTAAAACTAACAAATAACGAAGTTCAGTCAGCAATGAAATGAGCCGAGTCACATTCAGACTAAAATGCTCAAGGTGGATTTGGTGTTGAGGTAGACACTACAGCCTTGGACCCAATTGCAGTTCAATTGACTTTCCCTTTGGGGATTATTAAAGTAATTCTTATTCTTATTCTTAAGGTTTAAATGGAGCTTTGGTGGTTAACAGGCTAATGGTCCAGAACTTTCCACCACTAATTCACAGATGATGAACCACTAACAAACCCACTTTGCTTTTTGAAAACTGGGTGACATTCCTTTCTCTTCTTTTTTAGCTTCCTGATTTTTGAGGCATATTTTTTAATGGGACCACCTGCTGTCTCCACCTCCTTACCTATGCTCATGACTCGCACAAGAAATGTCTGTTCTGTAGCTGATCCAGTGGGACAACTGAACCACTAACTAGTGTTACCCTTACAAATGTAAATAAAATATATTTGTGATTATAAGTTAATAACTTAGTGTCATATTTTTTGTCAAAATTGTAATTTTATTAGGGGCCTCTCTGGACCCCTGTCAGTCATGGGCTCCTATAATACCTTCTCCTTATTCTCCCCATCCCAGCGCCCCAGGGCTCTGGCTGACAGATGTACAGTGCCAGGATACATCAAGACCAGAGGGGTGTGAGTGACTGCAGAGTTCAAGACCATCAGGGACACAAGGGATCTGGGTGGTCAAGCAGCTGGGACAAGAGTGGAACCTGACAAGTAGATTATGAGATGAAGGAGAAGGAGCAGTCTGGGAGTGGGAGTGCAGACGAGAGACCAGCAGTGATGCCAAGGAGGGTCAGTGTTTCGCATCAGTGGCGTGGCAGTGGCATAATTTAGGTGGAAATAAACTCAAAGCGTGTCTCTGAAAAGAAGTTGTGAGTTCCCACAAAACTGTGAACAACAAACCTGAACAAATCCCATCATGACTCCTGCCTGATGTCACAGTTAACCTTTAAATGGTCTCCACATCACTGCGCTTATTAATACTGCAGTCATCAGCCTCAATTAGACCTTTGTGTCCATGTTTAACACAAATGTAGTTCACAAAGTCTCATGTTTCAGGGAGTTTTTCTGGCTGGCACTGTATATGTCAGAGCTGAGCATTAAAACTGGAGATGTTTTAGGTGGAAGACGGGATTAAATGAATCACAGCAGTGAGGTGGGCAGAGGTGATGCAGGATTGAGATGACCTCTGCACCTGACTGACCCTTTCTCTGTGTCACTGTGCTTCATGATGTTGGACCACACACTGCTCCGACCTGCTGCTATTTATAGTCCAGGAGTGGCAAGACAAAGAGGAACTTTAGGATGCATGTGATTTTCATTTAACCAGACACCAGACAAAACTTTACATTTATAGCATAATTACTTAAAGTTATACAGAAATATGCCTATATATAGAAAATCATGTATTTCTCAACAGACCATACCTTACTGTGTGACTGTTGTAGTATTTTCATTTGGAGCTAGAAAGCATCTTTACTTGAAGGGATTTGTGTTAAACTTCTTTTTAACTGTGGTTACAGACTTAAACAAAATGGTCTCCAACTTGTGGGATATTTAGCTTCTATATGCTCTCTTTTATTTCCTGTACGTGTTTACATTCAGGTTAAAATATCAGTGGGGACAGACTTCACTTTTGCACCTGTCAATCGATTTTTGCATCAGGGCGGCTTATGTTATAATTTATGTGTTGTTCTGAGTCATTTGCTTATGTTGCAGATTAATTGTATTTTTCTGTTCATGTACTTCCAATAAAAATCATTATTGATTGTTCCATGGGTTCTAACACACACTTGCATCTTTAAATGTTAAGTTCAATGTATTTAAAATTCATCTAAGATACTGATATATGTATTGAATTTTCTTCTGTTTTACTTTATTTTGTGTTGTACTTTATGTTGGATTAAATTTCACCCAGTTGGTTTTACATTTTATCTTGTTGCCATATTATGTTCCTTCTGCAAGTTCTGCAATCAGATGAAAGAGAAGATTATAAACTGCACAGCAGAACACAAGGCTGCTGTTGAGTAGCCCGGTGTTGAGCTGCCATCAGTCAGCAATAAAACCTGTGCAAAAGTGTTATCGCTGAGGCTGTGGCATGTTTAAACTGACCACTGCCTGTAATATTTTCATCAGGATGACTCTTGGTGGATGTTGCAGAATGAAACACCACTTAACCCGCTATTTAAGCTGACAGCCAGTGGGGATTAGAGGGATCGGATGGCTGTAATGGACTCTATCATGTCTGTCCACATCATCTACTGGCTTTAAGGACTTTTGGATGTTGAGTGACTTTTTGTCCAGTGGTTGTAACTTATTTTAATCTCCACATATCAACACACGTGTCCTTCAAATAATGTTTCTGACCAAACTGAACAATTTCAAGTGATGTCAGTCAACTTTAAAAGCTTTCAGAAGTAATGGGGAAGACTTGTTAACTTTTTTAATGAAATCACGATGGAGGTAAAATTGAGAGTGCACTAAAAATGATTTGTTGAAATTTATTTTGCTGCTGATGTTTTCAAACCAAATGTATTTGTAAAATCTGTCCTTCAGTCTGATTCAATTATTTTGCTGTAATTAAGGCAGTCATGACTTTCTATACACAACTGTTGAGATAGTGACAGAATAATTGCAAGATGTCACTCACCCAGGAGAGCAGGTACATCCAGCCACACAGGGCTCATGTGTCGAGCAGGTGAGGTTGAGCAGGTAGGATTCACAGGTGCGCTCACAGGCCACGCCTCTTCCCGGCAGGAAGCCATCCTCCCCATCTGAGCAGTTCTGGTAAAGCTGACCTGGCGGACACAACTTGTCTGCAAGAGGAGAAGGAGGAATTATGGGTTAGCAAGACACTACAAGAGACTTTGAGGACACTATTCTGCTGATTTCTCATCACTATTAAAAACAAACAAACAAACAAATAGCCCATCTTATCCATTACCATTCTCTCAACCTGTGTGTTACAGTTCCCTTTGGTTTTATATTGACCAGCACCAAGCATCTCAGAGCATCGTCCCACAAATTTTAAGCTTCATATATAAATAATAAATAATAGGGAGACATTAAAGAAACTTTATGAATGTGACCTACCACTGTCTAGAGTCTGAGACACCAGTTTACCGTTCAGACAGAGCCTGCAGGGGAAATAAACAGACCTTACATGATGGAGGTAAACACAGAAACTATATGATGATTTCACGTAATACATAAAATGAAAGACAACTACGCCTCAAAGACAATTCTGGTGTAATTCTAGTTTCTGTTGCTTGTCAGTATTGTAGTAGGTTTTCTTTATGGTGATCTTTATGGTTGTGTGGCATTAAACGTTACAAGTGTTTGAGCAAACTGCCCATATCCATATCATGACAGCTTTTCTAGTGTCACTTTTAAGGCTCCTCTAAGGGTTTTTAGTGTGTCTGCAGGTCTGGGCTGTAATTGACAGGAGGTGGAGCTTCATGTAACCACAGAGAAGAAACAAGTGGAAATCTGTTCCCACGGTGATGCAAAAACCCCTTTAGAAAACCGACACCAGTGAGTGCTCTGGTTGTAGCGTCTCATCCGCAGTCAGTGATCCTGCTGTGTGTATCTAACTGCAAACTGAGCTGCACAAACACATTAAAATGTCTTAAATCATCATCATCATTAATTAACTGTAAGAGATGAAACATGATAAAAAAGCTGATATTGGCCTTTATGTTGTCTGTGGTTTTCAGGGTGAAGACAGAGAGCAGGAGGAGGATCTTACTGAACACCTGCTGACGTCATGATCACATCTCCTGCTTCGTAATCTGCTCCCAGGAAACTGCAGGGACACTCACTCCTGAAAAAAGTCACCAGGACACAAAAACACACACACACAAGCCTATGTCAGATTAGTGATCCAGTCATGTGAATATCATTGTGACAGGTGTGAAAGTTCCTCATGTCCATCCATTTCTACAAACACCACATCCAGGCTTCCACATCAGGCTTTGGCTGATACAGAGTTTTCTGTTACTGTGTAAATAATGATGTTTAAGTGGGTCTCATCTTTCCTTCAACAGAGCACTACAGGTCAATGGACAGGGGACAGATAAGCTGGCTTTTAAAATCAGTGTAACAGATGTTTATCCATAACCAACCAAACCTGCTGCATCATCAAACGTAACTCCAGACAAAGTTGTTAACAAAAAATGAAAAATATCACAGGGTATTGACATTGTAGTAAAGTATGTTTAGCAGTGGCTGAAAGCCTTTGTAACATATAGGCCAGCGGCACACATTGGCCTCTGTACTACAAATTCTTTCTCACTGGTTATCAGATATCTGTGTCGTCCCCAGCCCGAGTGGGAATGAAAGGGGGGTTTCACGGAGAATTCCTTGATGTAACTCTATCACATGGTAAGTAAGGCACTGCGCTGCACTAGGATGTAAAAACCTGGGACATTTAGGAGGAATTAAGCTGCATGTCTTCTAGGGCAGAGCAGGCTGAAAGGGAGAGCAGAGTCACTGAGGTCCTCTGTCTCTGTCGCGTCTGCAGGGAAGATTCTGTGCTTTCCACTTAAAGGCTGACCCAAACTCCAGAGCAGATACAAATATCACTTTGAGGGGATTTGTTTGGGGGAGTGACTCCAGCCAGTTAAGCCATTTAACAGGATTCACAAGCTTCCACAACACCGAGCTGCTCCGATACACAACAGAGACAACGGGACGCTGGTTCCCTCCTGCTGCTGAGCTCAACACTGACATAACGGCATGACCGCGGCATCAGTATCCTCTACATAGAATGAAAAAACACTCGATCTTATACAAGTGTGTCTGTTAAAGTGATACGCAATGTACTTCTCTGCTTTGTTGCTGTGTTCAGTAATTGGAGGTTGACGAAGACCCCACGCCCTCAGCCTTACCTGTGCACACAGGTGTGTGTCCGGTGGTTGTAGAAGGAGCCCTGAGGGCAGACGCAGCCCTCCTCACACTCCTCCCCACAGTGCTGTGGGACGGAGAGGGCAGAGCAACGACGCTGGCAGGACGACACACAGGTCCCGTACTGCATGGTGGGAGGACAGGTGAGCGCTGCGAGGACACACAACATCAACAGGAAATTTCTAATTCAGATCTCAGACATGGTCACGCAGCAGCAGTTTTATATCGACACGAAGCCTGTGTTAATAGTTAAAACCATTACATGTCACTCCACCACAGTCACTCTCTGTGTCCCTACATTCAATACTATGGGTGCTCCCCACCTTCACCTCTTCCTCTTTCACTCTTGCTCTGTATGGGAGATGTGAGCTACATCTTTTCAGCATTTATCAAATTACATCCAAAAGTTCCATTGCTGGCTTAAACATATAGTGTAATTTATTATTACGATAATTATTGTGTATCATTAGTCGCTGTAATTATAATTGTTTATTTTGAATGAGCTGCTGGCAAGTGAATAAACAAACTTAAAACACATGATCACATTGGACTGGACCATGTCTTGGTCTTGGCACTAGACACTAACTGGTTACGCTTGTTATCATTTCACGAGCCTAGTGAAAAAAATGTCAAAATGTATGTTTCACCCACACAATTTAATTTCAATTGCAACACAGCTTTTTCCAATAACATATACAGTACGTACAACTGTACCGTAACAACTCACAGCCTCTGCTCCAGAAACGTAAACTGCCATTGTTTTGTAAATTCTATAGTCACAAGTTATTAGCTGTTTTCTAATCAGACAGTCGGTTTGAATAAATTTAGTTCAACAATGCATGTGTGAAGAGATACAGAGTGTACTGTTGGACATTTCTTTGTCCAAATGGAGCCTTGGTACCATGAAAAATCCCAAACTTACATTTCTCAGGGAGATTTCAAGATCTCAAACTGAGATAAAATATGATCTCTAACTTTGTTAAATATCCTCTGGTGGCTTTCTGAAAGTCGACTGTAATGCAAACACTGAGCTTGGATTTGCCTGTGAAAACAAATAAAAAACAAAAAAACATGGAGGCTGAATTTCCAGGAAAAAACATCCTCCCTAAATACTCACCACAGTCAGGTATCTGCGAGCGAAAGTCGATGATGACGGAGAACCTGCGGCAGTGGCGAGCGTAGTGGGCCAGAGCGGAGCAGAGGCAGGGCGTCCCACATTTACAGGTGTCTGAGCGACACTGCTGGTGGAAAGGTGTCGGGCTGAGGTACTCGTGGCAGGCGGAGAACAGGTCCTGATTCATAACGTCACACATCTCTGAGGCGTAGACCACTGGGTGGGAAAACCAGCAGGTCACCATCAGTTTACAGGTGCCTCAGATTAACTGTTATCTATCAATCACTCTGTGTAAATGAATGTTTCTAATGAAACAAGAGCTGCTGCAGAGGAAAAGCTCAGCTTTTACCACTATTAACCCATTTAATAAATTATCAACAATTACCAAAATACTTTGCCAGTTGTTTCTATTTCTAGATCAAGTTAATGAGTCATCTACAAGGTAAAATCTGCTCTAAACCGTCAAAGACACAAATTTAGAGTGTTAGTATGTGCACACACAACCTCACTTTGAACTTAAATCATCCTGCAGCTGATGTTAACGCACAGGATCACTGGCATGTGTTGGGGACATAAATGCAGTGATATAATGAGTATGAGGTATAAAACTGTGAATACAACGAGTTAGAGGAGAAGGAGGAACTGACCGGCCTGCTGGTGTGTGTCACAGGGGTCGAGCTGAGGTGTGCTCAGACTGGGAGAACAGGCCGACGACACTCTCCAGGTGTTTCCAAACAGCTGAGGAGTGCTTTCTATCATTCCCGATGGAGATCTGCAAGGAGACCAGCACACAGACTCATTTGCAGCAACAGTTAACAGTATCATTAGATTCTACTTTGTCCTCAGAAATCCAACTTCTGACATGTTACCAGTGTGTGACTTCTCATCTACAAGCTACTTCTTTAGTGTTTAGAGCAAATAGTGGGCCACTAATATTCCCAAACTCATATTAGTCAACATGGAAATCAATACAATAACTACTGATCCTACAAATTCATGAAATGTCTTTTTGTCAGCCAAGTAATTACGGAAAAAGTTTCTAAAATGGATTTAAAGACATACAGGATAAATGAGGTGATTTTTTTTTTCAAATACACTGTCCTACATCTGGGACAGCTTGATCTTAAAAGCTCAGCTTGAGATGTTTCGGTCTGCACTGGACTCTTTATACATTACACATTGTTTAAACACTCTAATTCAAACTAAGCTCTCAGAGTCACTGTACTTACAATATTAATCAGACAACCTTTAAAACCTTCCCTCTTTGAAATAAGGATTTTAACTATTGAAAAAAAGACGAGAAGTAACTACTGCAGCCTTAACGCAAATGAAACAGCGGAAGTCAGTGCTAAGCTGAAAAGTTTTAGACAAAATATAAAACAGGGGACTTTTGCACCTCCTCAGTTTAACTGGATCTTTTCTGGTCTTTCAGGCTTCAGGCAAAGTGAGTTCCAGTTTTCTCTCTGGTAGCATACAACCACTTTAATCACTAACTGTGATGTATATCCATTTACAGCTGTGAGACAACATCCGCCCTTTATGGTCGGCCATTACGATGCGGTACAGTGGAGCCCCTATTCCACTAACAGTAAATTCCTTGTTGAAGTGGTGTGTCCAGTTGGGTGCTCATCTGGCCCGCCTAATAGAGCCGATCAGAGAGCGAGGTTTTTGATGCCGAGCCGCCAACCAGTGTGCATTACAGAGAGTGAGTGTGTATGTGTGTGTGTGTGAGAGAGAGACAGAGAGAGAGAGAGCACATCACCATCACCTCCCTCTCTGTCTCTGTAACAGGAGTCTGCACTCTTTTTTATTATTGGTGGGTGAGTAGAGGGGCAGGGCTAACAGAAGGGTTAAAAGTCTGTTGGCGCACACTTACAGGAAGTCATCTTGAATGTTGCCGTTAAAAGTGCCGCACAGCCCCACCGTGTCGTCCTTCCACAGCTCATTGGCCTGAACGTAGAGACGAAACTCAGTCCAGCTGTACTGCAGATGCAGGCCTAACGCCGTCCTCACCTGCAGGAACATGGACGACAGCTCCTGGATGTGGAACATGTCTGTGGGGCACATGGGAGGAGGTCATTTAGGTTTTCAGGTCATAGCGGGTGAGGTAAAGTTAATATAAGCAGGTTTAGCCCACACTGTTTTATA
Organism: Selene dorsalis; assembly: GCA_900303245.1. Lineage (NCBI taxonomy): Eukaryota > Metazoa > Chordata > Actinopteri > Carangiformes > Carangidae > Selene > Selene dorsalis. Next base: position 35,486 of record OMNW01015233.1, read on the forward strand.
AATTCTTCTTTGTAAAGTATAGGTTGTTGAGCTAAGTGTTATTTTGACTCCCTAAGGAACCAAAATATCAGACACAGACAGACTCGATCGACCGAGTGACGCAGACACTGCTGTGAAAGGAGAGCAACGTTCAGAGGGAAGGCAGTTTGTGTGACACAATGCAGTTGAGTATTGGTAAAATTCCTGTTCAGTAACACAGCTGTCACTCAGTTCGTCTCTGTCATGACCGCAGAGGACAAAGATGTCAGTATGTGATAAAAGATGAGAAGGTTACCATCAGAGTAGGGCAGGGAGATGCGGTACTGGCCAGCCATGAAGACCTCACCAACGTGACTCAGTGTTATCTCCGTCCTCGGATCCTCGTCAATAACCAGGTTAACTGACTGGATGCAGGCCCCATCCAGGTTCTGCAGATCAGGGGAGACGGCTTCATAAACCATGAACAGCAGCAATCACGACACACTACAGGTCACACAACATGGCACACAGTACTTTCTTGCAGCAAATTACTGGCCTGGTAGTTAGGCCAAAAATGTAACTTTTACGAGGATAGCAGTGGAGGTTAAACTACAGAGTAATTTAAAACACAAGATTCACAATGATGCATCATGAGTAAGACAAAAGGAAGAGGTGATGTGTTGTTATACCCATGCAAAATCTTCTATAGGCTGCCGGGCTGTGATGGGGCAGCTACTAGTGAGCTGCTGACCCTCTAAATTTTAATAAGAGCTCCATGAGTCTGATGGTTTATTGGATACGTCCTGTTTGACGATGATAACATCAGGATTTTACCACCACCCTGGAACATCACATGGCATAACATCCTGCATTTTTTTTCAGCTATGTCCACATAACTATGTATTTGTTTTAAAATGAAAATAACAGCTTCAACACCGAATCAGTGTTGTCATCACTGTAGTCGAGTTTGATGAGACCCAATCAGGATCTGACCATGGGTGTTACATTATTGTGTAGCCTCCTGAGGTTTGTTTAAGAAATTTGATAAGAAAACTCTATTGCGTGACATATATTTTACTGTATTTTACTTTTTGATTCAAAGCACGTTAGTGTGTCATGTAAATACAAGTTCTTGAGTTCATCACAATAGTAAAGGTATGATTAGTTCCTCTGCTGTGTTGGTGACAGTGCGTAAGTGATCTGCCTCTATGAATCGTCTCTTTCATAAGTGGCAGTGCCCCATAGCCGAAAGGTTTTAACGTCCACCTCACCCACCCCTCCCCCTTCTACTCTTCCCATCATTCACCTCCTGTTTTCGCATAACCTTCTCTCTGTCCAAGTCCCCCACCCCTCCTGCCCTTCTCTTCACTTCCCTCTTCACTACAAAGCCGTCCACATCTCTGTCAGTTAGCCAGATAAGGTAATCCTGTTCAGTTGGCTGTTAGAGGTCTCAGGCCTCTGCTCTGATGAGTGGGACATCTTATATCTC
>OMNW01015234.1:2517-15017 GCA_900303245.1 Selene dorsalis
CCCCCCCCCCAAGACAGACAGTTCATGGCTACGACACGCCAAGTGATTGGTGAGCAGGTTGAGACTGACGATGAGGTGGTGGAGTGCATTAGTGAGGAGACAGCACCATCTAGAAGCGTGAGACTTAGAGACTTAAGATGTACTCATCAAACAGTCCCTCTTCCTGGATGCGTTGCATGGTCACTGCCCTGTGCGTCTCACCCTTGGGGCAACAGGCAACATGATGAAGGCCTCAGCGCGCAACGAGACTGGGTGTCACCATCACAGGGAGTACACAGTCTGCATTCTAAGCAGATGGCTCATCCCTTTTGAAGGTTGCGGGGGAGACACGGTCACACTTCCAGAGACATGACCACAGCCTCTACTTCGAGAGCCTCATCGTTGAGAACCTCGACTCTGACATCCTAGCTGGAATTCCCTTTATGGAAAAGAAGGATGTCTCTATCAGACCAGCCAAACACCAAATATGCTTGGGCGAGGATATCTACCACTACGGCACCCTTCAGACACCAATGGACAGGCATGCCGTGCGATGCGCACACCTGCTCCATGCCCCAGATAAATATACCGTGTGGCCAGGAGAGTACATCAAGCTCAAGCTGCCACCTGAACTGTGCGATTTTGGACTGTGAGCTGGCTATTGAACCACACGTGGACGTCTCGAGTGACCAGTCGGACACACACCAGTGGCCTAACCCTACCTTGCTGCAGAGTATATCAGGGAAGATCCTGGGTCCCAAATCTCACTGGTGAGCCATGGCTGGTTCAGAAGAGCAACCACCTGCGCCGACCAAGTCGGCCTTGTCATCTGACCCAGTGGCTCTGGACCCTGATAACATCATGCCACCTGAAATCAAAGATAAGTTCCGCGCCCTGCACAGGGAGTTTGATAGCGTGTTTGATCCCCACTTTAAGGATATAACGGCGCCGTGGGCCCATTCCAGGGGAGGGTGAACATGGGAGCCGTCCTACCCCTACAACGCAAGGGGAGGGTTCCACAGTACTCCAGGAGTCAGCTGCAAGAGCTTCAGGCTCAGTTCGTGTTGGAGGGCATGGGTGTCTACAGGAGGCCTGAAAGTGTCGACATCACAGAGAAATATGTCAATCCTTCATTCCTCATCAAGAAGCCTGGGGGCGGATTTTGCCTTGTCACTGCATTTGCAGATGTTGGTCGGTACAGTAAGCCTCAGCCCTCCCAGATGCCTGATGATAACTCCACCATGTGCCTCATAGCCCAATGGAAATATATCACTGCCACAGACCTAACCAAAGCCTTTTGCCAGATTCCACTGTCCAGAGACTCATGGAAGCTGTGGGGTCGTCACGCCCTTCAAGGGTGTCCGTGTGTATGTGCGGAGTGCTATGGGCATGCCAGGGTCTGAGACGGCGCTGGAGGATTTGACATGCAGAGTCCTCAGGGGACCATCTTGAACAGGGCCATGTGGCCAAGGTGGAAGACAACCTGTATTGTGGCGCGGACACTCTTGAGGGCTTGCTGGCTGTCTGGAGGCAAGATGTTGACCACAAATGTTGACCACAAAATTGTAAGAGAGAAAGAACCTCTCTTACAATGTTGTGGTCTGAACCTGTCCGCCACCAAGACCACTGTAGCCCCTGTGCAGACCTCCATCCTGGGGTAGGTCTGGTGTCAGGGCACAATCCGGGGCTAAGGATGGCCTCCTAGTTGTTCGCCGGCACACCCCCCTTGCAGCCTCGACGGACTGTATCATTTTGCCTCGGTCTGGCCCTCCCTTAATTGTTGTGTTACCTGATGTTCCATGGTATTTTTGTTGCACTGTTAGGAGTGGGGGGGCTCTTTAGTTTGTGAAAAAATGGGTGACGCCAGTAGTGTTTGTGGTTGTTATAGTAACCATGCCTCTCTTCCGATCTGCCCATTGTTATTCTTGTTCCTGTTTTACACTAAATGGCTGCTGCCGCCCTACACCATCTGCGTTGTGTGATTCATTCATGTCGTCGTCCTTTACTGGCGTAGCACCATTTATTTATTCTTATTACAACTATTGATACATGTTATTTAAATTTTTTTCTCAACAGTCAAACTTCATCATAATGATTAGTTTTCAGTTATAATGTGAAATTCCTCTTTGTGCCAACCCCAAACATAATAAATGGTGTATGCTGCATATATATTAATGGGCGTTGTTTTATTTGAGCGTTAATTGTACATAACAGATGTTGTCTGTACTGTGTGCTCTTGCACATCCCACATCCACTGTTCTGTGATCTGCTGCTTTTACGTGGGCAAGCTCAGAGACCGACTTTAATGACATAACTATCCAATAACATCATGTAGAAACAGTGCTGTTTCACACAGAAACTTTATTGTGCTTTGCAGTTCTATCCATAATGGAATATAACCATGGCAGAACACAGACATAATTGGCACCTATTTTTGGAAAAAAAAAAAAAAAAAGCCATTACTTTAAAAAGGTGCGAAACCACCAATGTTACGTTGTCTAAAAAGGATTCTAATTTTCATGCTTATTACACTCCCACTCTCCACTTACAGTGAGAGGGAAACATTCACCTGAGACAGTTAACTCACAGCTCAGCATCAAGAAGCTGGAGCTGTCGAAGGACAAAGGTATGGTCTGTACTTCAGAGCGTTGAGGCCTCTCATTTGTGAGACCTCATCTGCGTTGGCATAACAGTTGGTGCAGGAGCAAGTTCCTGTGTCTTTTTCTCTCAGCAAATGAAGCAGAAACACACAAGCGCCCGCCATCATTGTTATTCCAGTCACAGCTACTGACAAACAGCCATCTCCAAAAAAGCCCCCGCCACATAATGAGATGTGAAATATAATAAGCAGGGTTGGCATGAGGCAATTTCAAAATCCGTGGTCTGATGTGTTGTTTTTTTCCCCTTTCTCTCTCTGTTTATCATTGTGTTTTTGTTTTATCCATTTCCCCTCCTCTGTCTGCCTGTCTCTCCCTCCCTGTCTACCAAACATTGTTTCAATGAGATGGGCATCCCCGCATCCCTCTGCTCTTCAGGGATTGAAGGATTAATGAGATTTTCTCTGCTCAGATTATTTCTCACACAGCAGAAGAAGAGAATATTCTCAGTACGCACGGTTACACAGTGTCCAGCTTACAGCGAGCAGATCTTTGAGACGAGTTGTTGAAGAATTTTCTAAAAGAAAGAAAGAAAAATAAAGATTCACACGTCAGTGAGGGGAAACAAACTGTCTGTTTAACTGTCCTCATCGCTGAGAGGTTCGCTACTGTGTGCTTCCTCTGCCTCTCCACTCTAACAGCAGGGTCACGGCCTGCTCAGGTGGACATCAGTGAATACTGAATGTTCAGTATTTTGATATGGAGAGAGGAAACTCGGAATCAGCATCAGCAGTGAGTAGCTAAAAAAATAAATGTTTTATATTATTATATAACACACTATCATTTTAGAGCTATATTAATATAATGGTCAATATTATCTTAATTAAGTACTCACATCAATCGGGATGTTGGTCTAGTTAGGTTTGCCAGCCTTTGGGGGCCCACCTGTTCACCTCAGGCCTCCAGCAGTCACCTGTCTTACCGAACATCAAGCTGCTCCTCTGAGCTGTTGATAAGAAATGATTGTGCACACCTTTTAAATCATTTCCATGTAATAGTAATAATTTAAAATAAAATAAATCATCATCAGTAAAATGTTTTTACAATTGGCGCCACACAACAAAGGTTTTTCAGACCAACTGAAGCTCTTCTCTCCATTCTAGCTGTGATGTCACTCACTCTAGCCTCATTATTTCTATTTATTTATTTTAAGGTTTAAGAACAATCTGCACTTCCATACAGACACCATAGTATATGATACATTCCCACACACAGCATCACATAGCATACAATATCCTGTATATGTAGTGCTCCTAATAAAAAGTGAATTACAGCAGCACGTCTAGCCTAATAAAAAGCATTAAAATTGCACTGAATAATAGTATGATAATTAAAATGGGACATAGATCATGTAAAGTGCCTGTATAATATACATTATAAAACTCAAACTGCTCCTTAGACTATGGTATGAAGTGCTGGAGTGTTTGGACTGTAAGGTGACAGTGCAACATGCTGGACCAGCATAGAAGAGGAAATGTCCCATAGAAGCTCCATTGGTTTCAATGACACAAAAATACAGGACTAGCTGCACAACCAAAAACACACAAAAGGAAAAATCAAGCGGCAATCCCACACTTCACCATTTACTCATGACGCCCATGTTTGATTAAGATGGAGATGGTTTTAAACAGATACCAATCCTCTGACCTCCCAAGCACAGGATGGATCATCCAACCAATATCTCACCTTCAACTTCTAATGATTGCAGGGCTCATCATGGCCGCTGGCTCCCAGCTGCAAGGCTATTATCTTTCATGGAAACTGATGGCCCTTCACAGAACATCTAGCAGGACACACGTGCTTGTGTGCGTGTGCGTGTGAGTGTGAGAGAGAGCTGAGGCAGATGTATGTGTAAGGGAGGCTGTGGGGGTGACAGAATCACGTTACCGCCCTGCTATCGACCGCCACTGGGCTTGTGTCTCTGAGGTAGATACAGCATTAATCAAGCATATCAGAGATACGGATCTGGAAGGAAAGCGCAAAAAGAGGGACACAGGCATGAGGGAGGTTCTTTGGAACCAGCGGAAAAGGACATTTTGAGAATATTGGACAGAATATGGCTCAGTGCATTTGTATAGATCGATAAGAGATCATTGAACATTAGTGATGTCAACTGAAAGCCTCTTATCAGCAAGAAAAAAAGTAATATCCAAGTTGTGTTTATACATGTCCATACATTTTTTACTGAGCGATAGGTGGATACTGTGATGGACTTTGAAATATCAGCCTGTTTCACTCAGAGCCTGCACCCTGTTGCGGGAGCCCTGTTCTCTCCCTAAACATTCATTACACTCTGTCTGCTCATTACAAACTTCAACATGTAAGGCTGCAGAGGCTAATGTGATTGCACCATATGGGCCTACATATTGCATGCATTCATCTTGCATGAAGGTGTTTTTTTTCCCCCTCCCTTCCTCTCTTTGTTTTGATTTTGATGAAATGCGTTGACATTTCCACTCACCAAACATCTCCCCTAAGCTCCCTAACCCTTCCTATCCACCAGACAAACAGAGAGAGCGAAGAAGGGAAGAGAAATGAAATAGATTTTTGTTTGTTTGTTGTCTTTCTCCAGCCCCGGAGCCTGGCCTTGGTTTGAAGTGAGGCCGTCTCAGACCTTCCTGGAGAAAAGCTAATGTCGAAGATATAGTGTTATTGGGCCCCAAGGGCTACGAACAGACAACTGACAACTGAATCCAAGGCTTAAGTAAAACACTGAGGTCTAATAGTAGCTGTTTTACTGGTGTAAATATCGATCATTCCACTTGTCCGACACTTTCAGAGCTGGAAGAGCACCACGCTACAGGCTATAGTGGTTTGATGTAAGAAAAGGCAGTTCAAAGGTAACATTGAACTGATTCTCTCAGAGTCCAGAGGGAGAGAGATACAGAGACAGAGGAGTGAGAGAGAGAGAGACGGGCAGTCCTGTTCTCTACATCATTTTTCCTTATTTAACATGAAGTGAGAGTTTTGGGAGGATTTTAGGAGAGGAGGAGAGATGGAGGATGGAGCCCCCCCCCCCATTTGCAGGCACATAGCGTCGTCTTAATGGCTCTGAAATTATGGACCTATTCCCAGCAGAAAATTCATTTTCAGAGAAAATGGACCTGATAGGAAAAGAACCCACAATTCTAGAAACAGACCACAATGGACCAGCAGCTGAAGGGTCTGGACTTGAGACTTTTCAAACTTACATGATTGAGTATCTTTGCTTGCTTTTAATTTAATCATTTAAAATTAGACATTACATACATTTATAATATTAATAGTTTATATAGTAACTCTCAAATAATGTAATCTGGAGTAACTTTTCTGTCCTCTTTAAATCAAAAGTAGAATCATACACTGACTGACAGTTCTCTACCTGACCATGAAAAGTCGAAATGAATGTAATAAAAAACCATGACAATTCCATTTTGGTTTAGAAAATGATAAAAGGAAAGGAATGGATATAAAAGGAAAGGAAAACCCCAAACCTGACTGTCTTGATTATGTCTTTCTTTCTTTCTTACTTACTTTTTCAACATTAATAACTTTGGTCTGTGTAGTAATAGTGACCACAGTTAACAACCAAGCAAATCAATTATATTTATTTCCTGCAGAAGAATCAAAAAAGCCTGATGGCTAAAGGTACAAAGGATCTTCTATATTTCTCCATCCTGCAGCAAAGAGAGAGGAGCCGTCCACCACTGCTGCTTTCCTGGTCCATCAAGGTGCCATGAAGTGGATGATCTGAGCCGTCCAGAATGACCTCCACCACCCTCAGTGTTCATCTCTCCACCACATCCCTCAGTGAATCCATCAGGAAAACATGACTGAATTCTCATGAGTGCCTCAGGATGTTTAGTCTGTATCCTAGCCACAACTTCATGGAGAACTTCAGATGGAACTTCAGCAGTAGCCATTGGGTGAATGTACACAAGTATTGTTATGATTTGAAAACATGTCTACTTTCCTAGTCTTCACCAGCATCTCCAGCTCTTCATCACTCTAGTTGGGCAGAGAGTTGATATTTCTCATGATGACTGACGGCAGAAAAGACCGATAGACCAATCTCCACTTCCAAGTCTTCATCTTTGCACCAACAGCACGGCAACCATGAAAACACCTCTTCATCTCAAACAGTGTGCTGAGAAGGAATACAATCATAATAGAGACAACAATCATGGGGTGTATGAAGATAACTGATGTCTTTGTGTGGGAGGTGTCACCAGCTGCAAATCTACCTCACCTTGAATTCAATTTGCTCAGGAGGAGAAAACACGTGGTTACAGTTTGTTCACTGTGAGGAACACATGGTGTTAGGAGAAGAAAACACAAGCAGTTGTGGACAGCAGCAACAATTTCACTATGATGAAGCAGGTCCACCAGGCAGTCCCTGACCTCCCGGGATTCAATCAAACCAAAGGAAAATATTAGGTAGCTTTCTGCATGAATGATTCATATTTCAGTCATGAACAGGGAGGTGGTGCACTGATGTTTTCAGCGGTGGTGAAGACAAGACAGCAGCAGTGGACACGACTGCACATCGGCTTCCACATTATTGACCTGGTCTGAGCAGGCATGCAAAGCAAGAAGAAATTCAAGTGGTCCTTGACAGCAACTTGATAACTGGTTCACCTCTGCTCTCACTTCAGTCAACACCACAGCAGCCGGTCACACAAGTACCAATGAACCATGAAAAAAAAGCCTGTGTAGATTATGAAAATGTGGCTTTTCAGAAACTGTCCGTTTAAGCATGTCTACACACAGGCGATCTGGTCTGGACTGAGGGAAGAACAATACATTTTTACTTTAATTAAATAGTTTATTCATCCATTTGTCTATTTTATTTATTGTTGTTCGTTTATTGATTGTAGAAGTTTTTTTCCTTATTTTTTTTTTTATTTCTCCCTTGTTAAGTAATTAAAAAAACAAGAAATTTCATGCCAGGTCTGATCTGATGTATTTTTGAAGGTTCCACAGTTCTTGAAGTTATTCTGTTACTCTGAATTATCCTGTCCCACAAAGACTGTTTTGCCTTATAAGTAAAACTACAGCCATGTGTATTATTCAAATCATTTGATTGTGAGAATTTATTATTTTTACACATTTTTAAGTTGGGTTGCAATGTCTCACTTACCATCTATTCTGATTTGGCAGATTTTGCAGATCATGCAGTAAGACCTTGTGACCGATTTTCATTATTATGTTTTAGATGAACACCTTACATCACTGAATAAAATAAAAAGAAGAAAGAAAACAATTCAACTGAGAGGGAAGACATCAATAAATGTGTGTATTTCACTCCAGACTATTCACTTGTGGCCAGAATGCTTCAGGCCAGTCAGGTAGACACAACTGGCAGCTGTATCCTGGAGAGTATCTTCACTCAAACACCTGCTTTTGATTAAAATATGTTTTCACTCTTCTCCCAACTATGTTCTGCAAGAGTTTGTTTTTCCAAATAATTCTGTTGGTTGTGAAAAAACAGGGGGATGCACAAGCAGTTCAGTTGAAGTTAGCCAGTGGTTCTACTTTTGCCAGGATCAGACTACACAATATTTTTTGTCTCTCCTGATGGTGACCATGGTAGAGTCTGGAGGTTTTTACTCAAAAATAAACACGACACTTATATAAATGAAACCCAGCTTCATCATCACCTATGGGCTTCTAGTCTTGTGCCCCCTCCCCCCGCCTGGATTTTGGTCTTTTGCTTTGTTTTGTTGTGAACATGGACGTTTCTGGGCGGAGAGTCGGCGTGTTCTCTCCAGCCAATGACAGAGCAGGTCAAGTTCCGTGCAGCCGTACAGTTCCGTACCGCTAACCTCAGCTAGCAGTAGCAGCTAGCATCCGCAGCTAGCCCCCGCTTCCCAGCTCACCACAACGGCCCTCCTACTTGCTCCCATCACCAGTGACGGCCCGGTATCGGCCCGCGGCTCCAAAATACACTTTTTTACTGATAAGGTATAAAATCCTCACTAGTTACAATAGTGATGATTTTGACTAGTGTAACTAGAGAGGATTTTGGCTCTTACTAGTGTAACTAGTGCAAAAAAATTAGGTTACTAGCAAACTAGTGAGTTGAATAGCTGCTAGTAGTTAACAAGTCAGAGCTTTTGCAGTTTACTAGTTAACTAGTAAGACTTTAAGCATGACCAGTTCAATCCAGTGGGACACTACTCAGAAACTACTGTCAGAAAGCTGACTAATTTGGATTTTGCTGCCACCAGTGCAGATCCTGGCTTCACTAGTAAGGCTTATGTTAGAACTGAGAGTCTTTGTTCAATTAGTTTGACAGAATGTCTAACTAGTGTGACCAGACGTCCAACTAATGCTGATAAAGACTGAACTAGTGAAGGACACTGACACCTGATATCAAAAGCCACAAAGGAAGTGAACGAAAACGGTGAGTGTGGATATTAGATGAATGTGACGTCACCTGGAATGTACTCGGCAAGCAACTCGAAAGGTAAGTGAAGTATGCGTTAGATTCCAACATCCCACCAGTTCCACATAGGCCTCTAATTGTCTAAATTTCAACACGTAATTTTCTGTCAAACCTCCCATCATTATGACAATTCTTGCTTCCTGTGGTCGGAATGACAGTATTTTTTTTTTGTGTTTTTTACGCATCCTGCCTTTCTGACAATTCCTTTAATATCCTATTTTTTTCCCCAAAAGATTTTGCACTAAGGATACGCCGGCAGAAATACGCCCCTAAAGTTTGGCAGAGAACAGTTTGCCTATATATAGCCTATTGATGTCTAAAGAACCTAACTGGTTACACCTGGGAGAAGATTAATCTTACTCCCCAATAATATAGAACATTATAAAGAACATGCATTTGTGGCTTGTCAAAAGGTTCTCAATAGTTTTGCTGTCACATCAGACGATCAGATATGCAGGAGAGGAGCAGCTGCGCACATCCAAACAATTCAACATAATTAAAAAGAAGAAAAAAAGTCCACACACTTCAGGTCCTCTATGTGCATTTGTTTATCTTATCTAAATAGTTGCTAAACAGGTGCTGAATAAATGCACATAAAGGGAATTGAAGTGTGAGGATTTTTTTTCCTCCTTTTTTCCACCACGCAATCACACACACACACACACACACAGTACAATGTTGTGAAATTGCAGCCGGCTGAGGAAGGAGAGAAAAGCAAGGACAAGAAAAGTTATTGTTTTATTTTATTGAAAATACAAGTTCACCCTTTTATGATCCTTTGTTTGCCAACTTGAAACATCACACACATCGTATTTAAAAGACTGTGTGTACGGTATGCATGGTATGAAGGATGCTTACCAGTGCGCACAATCTCACCGTCCATGGATGTTTATGCATTTGGAAATCTGCGTGGAAAGTGGCGGTGTGAAAGATCCATGTGAGCATGGGCAACAGATGTTTGTAAGCCTTTTTTTCCTGGATTAAATTTTCTAAAGTTGCAACAAGTGGCGTCGGAGTGTGTGATTGAAAACCACTATGGTCTGCTTCCCGTTCAAGACATCTCCTCCTTCGGATGTTGAGACTTTGTGTTTATTAATAAGCTTTCACTGTCACATCTGTACAAGTCTTAAAGCATGCAAAATGCATGAACAGGAGCCAGACCCTCTACGCGCTTTTGACTAGACTGTGGTGAGATTAAGTTAATATCTCAGTAAATATGTACTCTATCATAATCACACAAACAAACATGTTTTAGAACACGTGAAGTCTCATTTGTTGAAATGTACATGTCCTGAACTCCTGTCACATTCTTGTCCCGTCTCATAGCCATCCTGTGTTATTTTGCAATTCATATTAACTGCATACCGTATTCATATAAAATTGACCTGTTGTTATTATTCCTGGTCCCACCCACTCCTGTTTGTTTTGTCACAGTGCCATGATCAAATTATTCCCAGCCCACAGAAATCCTGTGACCCACAGAGTTCGCAGAAAAAAGAAATAAAATAAAAAAGTCAGCCATTAGTTACAGGAAAATTTACTGACTAGATTATGAAGTTACTCTCACCAATACCCTCCTCCCCCGGCTGCTTAGGATATTTTAACAATGAAATCCCAGTTATGTAGTCCCTGTTTGTGCTGTGCTGCGTAATTACACATGTTATTAGCATGTCTTAATGAAGGGAGTCACCTGTTGAGTAATGCACATTTCCTTATATGGAAAACCTTGTTGGGATGGTGGGACGTTGGCATGTTGAAATAGCGGTATTTCAGATTGGTGGCATGTCTAAATGATGGTATGTTGGAATGACAGTATGTAACCACTTACGGCAGCACAGTGGTTATTGTTGGGAATCAGTGTAATATCTCCCATTTATGAAAGTCACTTTCTGTATAACCTCTCCTCTTGCTATGAAATCACCTGCCACAGCTGTGATGATGTAATATTCAACACATCAGTAACATCAAGAAGTGCCATAATTCCATTCATCACTTGAGTGGTACAAAGGATATCAGCAAACTGCAAATTATGGGCTGAACACAGTTTGAAGAATCCTCATTATGTACTACACATGAGTGGAAGATGGCATAGGATGGCAGCACAGCTTTCCAGTCACTGAAGCCTCCACAAACAGTGCTTCTTGTTTGTTTTTCATTAAACTGATATAGAGTCATCTCAAATCAAATGTTCTGCTCTCACTGACAAAACACATTTGATAATTGATTATAACTGAATAATAATTTGTTAGCGGTTTTGCACAAACTTTTGTTTCATGACCTGCAATAGATAAAACCAAATATATATCAGAAAATCATCTGACAAGAATCACCAGGTTGAACTCATTACCTCTGTTGAGATTTCATGTAATCTTTAAAGTGTGTGTGTGTGTGAGAGAGAGAGTGTGAGAGAGAGAGAGAGAGACGGTAAAAACAGAAGGTGGATTGAAAGCAGAGAGAAGGGTTGGACCTTGTGTTTAGTGCCATGTGTATGTTTTTGTTTTTTTCTAGTGACGTTGGTGTTTCAGAGAGGAGTGTGTGTCAGTGTGACAGACCTTCTGAACCTGAATGTTCAGGCAGTGTGTGCTTGGAAGTGTTTCCAGTCCTCCTTTGCGAGTTTTGAATGACGTGAGTTCAAAGGTTCTGGCTCAGAGACAATGTTCAGCACATCAGACTCGTAGTAGAAAAGGAGGTCAGGTGGCTGGGGCCAGGTGAAGACATTCTTCCCACCCAGCTGTTGCATGCATCTCACTGACAGTTCTTCACCCACCACCTGCATGACCTGTCCCACAAAAGCCTTACTTTCATATCTGACCAGGATCAACTTGCCTTTCAGATCCTGCTGACAGTCGGTAGATGTTGAGGGGAGGTTTCCTGGTAGGTTGCGGATATCTTCTTAAGATGGACCATAGCAGTTGCAGGTACCAAGTCTTGCAAATTTCCCTCCACTACATTGCAGCTGGCACTTCAGAGGTCACTTGGTGAATTTAGAGCGTGCCTTTCACAGCTGGGACATCTTTTGGGACTGATTCATCGTACTTTGCAATGGTTTCCTCAGATATCCAATAGTAGTGATGCTAGAGCGTTGATCCTTCTGGACGTTGTACAGCTCCTCTGCTGTTAGCAGGTTAACAGCCCCACCCACTCCATCAGGAGCTCCCTTCCCATGCGATTTCTCATTGAAGTTCCAGGTGAACTTTTGGAAGCCACACAGAAAAGGCACCGTGCTGAGTAGGTAAAAGTTTTTTTTTGTTCCGGTTCCATCGCTTATCATGTGTAGGGTGCAAGGTGGTGTCTCACATGTGCCTATGACATCCCTCAACACAGGCTCCATGTGCGCCCATACGGTACGTTCATCATGGCGAGGAGAGGGAGAGAGAGTGGCATAGGAGATCGATGAGGAGGCCGTATATGCCACACAGGTGTGGACTGTAACCTGC
>OMNW01015239.1:23606-46579 GCA_900303245.1 Selene dorsalis
AACAAAGACTGTCCTTGTTAACAGAACATGTAAATAAATAGACACATACCCACACTGAACTAATCAGGAAAACAATTACACCCCCATCTAAAATGTGCCAGTGCACTGCTGTGAGGATGACAAGTAATTTCCCACTCTTTCTTTTTATGTCTCATGGCATCCAGATGAGAAGATTAATGATGCCTTTCAATGGGATTTGCAAACGCTACCTATCAAATACATTGCTTCAACCTGTCATCTTTGACAACAACGCTTTATTAAGGCAGCCAGTTATTAATTCAATTCCTATTCCAAATCATTGCAGTGCATAATCTTCTGGCTTCTCACCGATGAATATAAATTTTATGAACTGGAGACTTAACAGAGAATAGAGGCCTTGTACTGCCTGTATAACTTTGAAAAGACATGACATATATTTATTGTAACATTTTAAAGTGGAAATAGAGATCTGCAGTCAGTTTGTAGGCTCTATAATAGTTCTGTGTTCCATTGTTCACTGTCAGAAATCGAAGCAGCTGCTTGTGTTCCTTGAGTACCATCAAATCTGACTTGGCAACATCAAATGTAATTGAACAGTGCAAAAATCCAGCACATCATATTCTCGCTGCCATCAAAAATAAAAATCAGAATAGGCTTCAGAAGCGAAAAGGAAATCATAGCACGCTAAATCAATTTCTACATTGTGATGAGGTCATGAATTTCAGCACGTATGAAATTGTCAGGCAGTGAGGATGCGGTACATTTGTGGTGATAAAGAGAGAAGGAATGATGATCATGCGTTTTGACTAGAGGCTGCCGAGACAAGAGAGACCCTGGCGATGGAGGCAATGTTACCTCTCTGCCCTCCTCCATGCAGGGCAATGAAAAATCCATCTGCATTGCAGCACATCACAGTTTGGACCTCTGCAGTTCTCACTAGAGGAGATGAGCAGGGAAACTATAACCAATCAGAAACCTATGAATATGGTATTAAAACCTAAGTACTTTTACTGCTGTATACATTACAAGTTTGAGGTGATGTGCAAGTGTTGTCTTTTCTCTTGCCATGCACAATTAATTGCACATTATCGAGATGCAATTATGATTTTTCTAAAAAAGGAAATCAAACTACAGTCAACAAAAACCTGTTACTTAAAAAAACCTTTCTGCAAAAATAACTAATCCTTGAACTTTGCTTTATTAGCTTACACTGAAGTCAAATCCAACAGTGGCATTTATTCAAGTACTCCATCATTACAGTTTTGAGGTTTAAGTTGCTAACTTATAGAAAATGCAGCAAATGAACTGCAAAATATTGTCAATAATATAACTTCTCAATGACAACGTAACAATGACAGGAGGAAATGTTCATTTTACCACTACTACCTACCGTACTTTTATAGTGTTTAACCTTAGGTGTGTGTCAGACCAGATGCAGTTCTTGTTACCTGACAAACTCTTGATTACATGCCTCATCTTTGTCAGATTTAATTTTCCAACATGACTCCAGAGTAGAGTTCACTGGCATCTGGCCGAACAGCTGCACACATATAATTGCTACTCCAATTAATTAGCAGCAAAGACAAGTAAAGACTTCGACGTTATGTGCGGACTTTCAAGCAGCTGAGATGGAAGGCTGGTTTTTATTGTACGCATGTGTTAGCCTGTGTTGATGCCAATTCTACTGTGGTTTACTTTGATGTACCTGCAAACAAAATTGTTACGACGTCAGTACAAACAAAAATCAGACAAAAAGCTTCTTAGTTCTTGAACCAAAATGCCAAATGGCAGTTATCCCTTTTATTGAAACGGCTTCAGTCTTAACCCAACGTCCTCTGTGCCAGCTACAACAAAAACACAACCTATTATATTACATTTTTTTTTTTTTATAACTGGTGCTTTATACGTGGCTTCTGCTGCCTCTATGTTGTTTTGTATTGAATTATTTCTACGTTGTATTGTATGTACAACATTTGCACTAGACTGATACTTTAATTGTACTGTGTCGTATCACATGAGCTGTCTTTGATGACATGGCGTTCCTGCTCCTTCAGTCAGAGACACAGGCACCCCATTGAAATCTGTCATTCATAAGATACACTCTTTTTGCTCTGAAGAAGACTCCACGTCGTAACGTCAGCAGACACACCTCGATAAATTGCTACAACCGGCCGTGTGCTGCAGCGTCCCTTTTCCTGCCAACAACCTATTACATTTTGAATGTAGCCAACAACCTGCAAAACAAAACTTAGGCTTGACAATAAATATAATAATTATCCTCCAAGGCATATGAAAATGCTGTCAGCATTATCAGTTGCATGTACATTATTAATGGTTTTTAATTAGTATTCGGATCAACACGGAAAAGAAGAGTCAGACACTGTTTTTAATTAACCTATGCAAATGAAATGATGTTTCATGTTCGCAATTTGTATTGTTTAAAGGAGCAAAACAGACCCGGAGAGTAAATTAACTTTATTTTTTTAAACCTTTATTTTAACTGGTTGGTCACTGAGGTTTCCCTCATTTACAGGGACGACGAGTTACTTAGTAACTTAATGTAGGCTACAATAAATGTTGCACATGAATTTTTCCACAGACCTTCCAAGCATCACTTTATATGTCCTCACTGACTAGTCATATTCAGGACAGTTAAAATTCTATCACCAGTCATTATCGCCTATTTATGTCGTTATGGTTGAATTTTAATCATCTTCTCTGGGATTTGTCTTCACCGATCAATAAATATCAAATGACCAGACAATGTAGCCACATTGTTTTCCTGATGATCCCACACGGTCAGTTCCGTTAGCGGTCTCCAAGCCACCATAATGATGGTCGACCCATCAAAAATCTGAGCTCTACTAATTCCTCCAGTGGGGACTGTTCTGTCACCTTGAAGTATCCAGACGTTTTTGTGGAGGAAGCTGATCTCTGTAACCTTAAATTGCCTGCTGATAGTGCAACAAATGTGGACAGATTATAGACAGGAAACAATCCCCCTATAGTCTTTTGATTATGAAACATACAATCACACACGATATTCTCGCTGGAGAGCAAAACATTACATGACTGCCCATTAGTCCTGTTTTTCCCTCCGATGCTTTCGCACAAATGAATATGTTGGGCCTGAGCAGCCACAGGAAACTGCAGGTTTTGTGGTGTAAATCTTTTATGTTGTGCGGCCTCCTGCATAGACCTCAATAATAGGCTTGCATTGTGTGTGCAGCACGGGTGTTTTATCCACTCTTTACGCTCTCTAAAACACTACTCAGGTTGATGCGACGCTTTGTTGAACAAAGGTAGTCTTTGTGTGCTGTGGCAGATCTAGATGGTGGATGTGTGTGTGTGTGTGTGTGTGTGTGTTTTTTAAGACTTTTTTTTTTTTTAAAGATCTGCCAAAGTAAAATAGAGGTCACCTTACTGAGACACCATCTATAGTCCTTGTGGATTGGATCGCTGTGACAGAAACAGCAGTATAATTATGAGCTCTTTGCTGCTGCTTCAGAGGGAGTTTGGATCATAGTGAGGCAACAGTGTGCACCATTGTTCTTCCCTGATACTAATGGTAGTGACAATCTGCTCATTTGAAGGGAATTAATAAATACATTTTAATGCTGTAGCTCTGCGCTGTGTATGTAGAAGAGGGCAATCATTTCCTTGTAGAGTAATCAAGTGGAAGATTATATTCATATTGAAATTTTTCTTTCTGCACAGGAAGGAGGGTGTTTATTTTGTGTCTACTCTGAAGGCGGCGTTTCTCTCTACTCCATTCAATCTCATCTCAATTTAACTCTCTGCGCCGTCTTATACACCCACACGCAGACACAGAGACACACACTTCACTCAAGTTCTGCTGTACATATTATTGTGAAAAAAGAGCCCTGAGTCATTTTTCATAATGGCATTTTTTTTAATGGCCAGTTCAGTTTAGATCAATTAAGGACCTACAGTAAAGAAATGATAGTGATACCAAATGAACTGTAATGTTAATACAAACATCCTGCAAAACACATTATTTAAAACACCAACTTTGCAAAATATGAATGAAACAAAACATAAACATGGCTACGATCATCAGTAACGATTATCAGTCAGTTATTCAAGTGCTGCTTTACAAATTACAGATAACTTTTGTAAAGTTGACAGAAAGTAGTGTTGTTGTTTTTTCAGCATCCTGCCTTGTTGAGGTTTGCATTTTGCAGCAGTGAGAGGGAATGGTCAGCGCGCCCTGACATCATCACTGTGTGCTGTGGTGATTAGTTGCTACACATCACAACACTTAGGACCAGACTTGGGTCAGATCATGGAACACACATAAAATCTTCAACCAAAGGATATCAGAAAAATATCCTTTTTTACTTTGGTGTTAAGTTCCTCTCATCTCGAGCCTGTGGCAACAGGTTGGAGATCTGACAATCTTCTTCTCCCTTTGTGCCATTTTTACAAGAGTTCTCCAGCAGAGCTGCCACTGGGACAGATACCAAACTCACCTCAATCTTCCATCCAGCCTTGGCATCAATGACTTAGGAGTCAAAATCAAACTTTTGAGGTGAAAGTACGTTATTTTAACAGGCAGGTTAACTCAACTGTGTTAAAGATACCACAGTTTCCCTCATATGTAGTGAAGGAAACAGCATGAAATGGCCTTGAAGTAGACATAGATCAATATAAATGTTGGCATTTGATTCACCATGTTCTTCAAAGCAGGTGTGATGTGTAAGAATGTATGGCCTCCTGGTGTGTATAATGAGACAAGTAAGCGTCCATCATATCTCACATTATGTTACATGGATTACATCCCTTATCGAACCAAAACCCATTCTCTGCTCCCATACTACTACATTCCTTTTTCTCTTGCTGATGTTTATAACAAGTGCTATACACACCAATACATGCCAAATACATCAATCAGGATCTATGAAGATGAGTCACAATGGTTGGATGAGTTAAACTTAACATAAACCTTGGAGAATAGCTCACTATGGTCCCACAATGCAACGTTCATCAAGGATTTATGTGTTTTTTTTTCCTATTTTTGGTAGTTCATCTATATAAAAGGTTTTCAAACTGTGGACGCTGGTGTACCTTAAGGCAAGGTCAAACGCCCAAGTGGGTCTGATTTATATTCTGCGATCGTAGAGGTGAATAATTATTGTCCATCACAATAAGTTAGCAGCTGGTGACACCTGGAACTAGCTGAGACAAAAGGTAAAGAGAAAATCTAACTGGATCCCGTTCTCGTGTTCAGCAATGACTAACCTTGTTTTTGACCATGCTACAGATTGATGCGGGCACACAGCGTGTACACACACTTGTGGTGAGAAATGATTAATGAGCACTTCTTCCCCTGTTGCTAGGTTTGTTTTCAAGTTAGTTATCCGTCTGTTTTGACTGTTTCTCCAGTAAAAAGGCTCAAGTTAGCAAATATCCAGCACATACTGCAAAATGCAGCAGATGATGTTAATTATATTCTTTCACAGACTCTTTACAAGCAAACTTTATTTGTTGGCACACATCATTGCTATTTGTTCTGTTAAAGGGATTGTGCTTTTGTAAAATCTAAGTAGTTTATACAACACATTAAAAAGAGAGAGAGAGAGAAACAGAGAGACAGAGAGAGAGAGAGAGACGGAGAGCGAGAGAGACAGAGAGACAGAGAGAATACAGGAATACATCATTGTAAACATAATGTTGATTTTGGCTGGTGGCTCCTGTTGTCTGTCTGACAGACTGCTGGCTCAATAACATCTCAGAGGAGTCTAGTTAATATTCCACAGCAGTGCCAGTTTTAATAGCTCCGGCATTTGTTAAACAATACAATCAGACAGGGAAATGCAGTTTTGATCATACTGTATCTTTGAGCGGTGTAACACTGTTAATTGGTCTCTAAGCAATTGGGATGGTATTTAAGACAATCTAATGACTCTCTGTAACAGAGTGTCTCAGTACTTTCTTGTCAGCGACTTGTGAGTCTGGATAGTCTCAGAACTCCAGTTGTCAAGTTGCCACGTGAGTATGAGTGTGTCGTTCTCTTGTAATCTTTTAAGAGCACTGATGTTGTTGATGATCTCACATATTATGGCATTTTGTGTGCCTGTTAAGTTTATCTTTGTGTTAGATATAAGACAGACAAATGGAGGTAGATCAGCCTCCTGGGCCCATGCATGATTCCATGTTAAGCAATGTACTAACACCAGTGAGGTGTTCATGGTGTGAGAATATAATACTGGATGGAAATAATGCTTACTGTATGTTTCTGTATAAACTTTAAATATATGCCTGTCTTTTTTATTTCCACATATTATCAACATATTGGAGGACTTAGTGATATACAGTAACATTTACAATATAAAGATACAGACATAAACATGCATATGCATGTGCATATGCATTTTAAAACATCAATATATGTGTATATTGGGTATGGGACCACATCACTAGGGCAAAGATAATTTGTGTCTCTATAATTTCAGGTTTTCTTCTCAACATAGCCATAACACACACATTTCGTAGTTTCCATGTTATTCTAGGTAATAAGGAGTCTGTCAATCAGTCTGTCCTGCTGTTGCCCAAAGACTGTGTTTATTGCAGGGCTGCTGTGTTGTTCGCATAATGTTACATAGCAGATTCTGGTCACTGCTCTGTGAGCCACAAGGCAAAGCAGTGTGTTAAGCATACACTTTTAAAAAAAGCACTTGCAGTTTCTAACACATTTCAGACTCCAATATTTGCACATATAGCCTCAGTGTACACATCTGAAAGACCACGGCTGAATACAGGATGAACAGCCCAAATTTGGTAAAGACAGGTGCTACTTCATGAATTAACCCCTCTGCATCAGCAGAAAAACATAATGATCAGATAACACGGAAAGTACGTGGTTTTAAGTAGAATACACATGATGCGTTTCAGAACACTATCTTCTAACATGATCTACCAAGATTTAGTACGGTTGCTGTGACGTTAAGCACTTCAATGCAGTTACTTCTCTTTGTCATGTTGTAGTCATATGTTTCTTTTTCTCAACTCCTTCACATTGGAGCAGTGTACTCTGAATTCCATCCCGCTGTCATTCTTCACTGCTTTACATGTGGTTACTCCCTAAATATGATAAACCATTTAACATACAGATTTTTTTCCCATGCAAAATAGATGCCAGTGCAAACATTAGCTTTCATCTGCTACTTAGCATACTGCTGAGGCATTTTGCTTAACAAATTAGGGAGGGAATCTAGACCCATATTTCAGTATCACGAAGTTGTTGTTTTCTTTGTTTTTTTTTACAATGTCCCAATTTTACTTTCTTCAAGTCAGCAGCAGGAGCAAGCCTCAGCAACAATTAATTAACAGGAATTAGTACCATTAATTACAACAAAATGTCTAGGAACTCATTAGGGTGTTATGGATAACATTTCCACTGAGAGTCAACCAATTGAACTTTTAATGATAAACAGCATTTTACAAAGAGAGAATGAAGAATATATTCTCATTTTGACTTAATTGAACACAGAGAACACTGAAAAATCCGTAATTAGAGAAGTGTCTTTTATCGATAGTTTTGAACTTTATAATTTTCATAAATGTGAGTATGACAGCTGATAGCATCATCTGTGTTACACTGGGCGATGCACACTAATTGCATTTTACAGCAGAAGTAGTTTATCATTTTAGGCCACATTAAGTCATGTAATTATAAATGTACATTTTATGAGTACAAGCTTGTTAGCATGGTCTTCATTATACTGTATAAAGAACTGAGTGGATGGTGGTTATTATATTTATTATCAGTGTTTGCATCCAGCATTTTTTTTCTCTTAGTGAACAAATGGATTGCACCAGTGAACAGAGAAAGATAACTGGAGATGTTTGCGCCCCATAACATGGTAACCAGTAATTATGCATAAGGCTGCATGAGAAAATTTTAAAATTGTATGGTACTGTTCTTGCTGCCCCTCCTGTGGATTTGATGTCTGTAAAACACTCGGTGGTGAAGGTGTAGCTGTTTTTGGAAGCAGGACTGTGTGAAGGGATTTCTCTTGTTCTTGCTCTGTTGTTAGAAGTACTAGATGTGATCTAGCTTATTGACAAGTGCATTCTCATGTTATTTTTCACCTTGCCAGGATTGGTGGATTGTGGGTCAGTTGTTCCACAATTCTGGTCCAAACAGAAATACCTCATGGAGGTTTGGAGAGATTTCCTTGAAACTGTTGCATCAACCTTCATGGTATCTAGTCGATGACTCATAAGGCTCATGATCATTTAATTTTTCTCCTAGCTCAACCATGAAGTTGACATTTGTGGTTTTGAGTGAAATGTCCTCACCATTTTTGCCATTGAATTTACTTCAATCATTCAGATCCTCTTCAGGATGAACTGTGTTAACTTTGGTCCCCTGACTTTTCATCACGGCGAAATGTTAATTTATCCAATTTGGTTTAAGACCAATTACCTACACGGTTAACGACATTCCTGTCAGTCTTAGCTGTGCTTTGTGTTCAGTGCTCTGGAGCACTCTCATTGTGACCATGGCAGCATTTAGCCTACGGCCTCTCAGAGATACAAGTGTGGCTACAGACTCTAAAGGTGTGTTCAGACACAGGGTGAAGCAAATTTCTGCCTGGTATCATTTGTATTATTCATATAATGTTTCGACTGTACAAACATTAGCTGCAAGCTATCGAGCAATGGATGCATCAGCCGTGCCTCATGGGAGTTTGTGTCTCTGTGTGTTTGTATTCAGTTAGGCCAACTCACCACTAACTCCTGCTGTCTGTCATTTCCCTTCAGTCCCTCTCCCCTTTTCTTCTCCTCTCTGCGTTTATGAAGCACAGTTAGGGGAAATGTGTTTCAGTCTGCTTCATGTTCTGTCTTGTTGGGGCCTATACCACTGTGTAATGAAACTGCATGTATAGAAATCCAGGACTTGTGAACATGCTTTGCAAATGACTGTGATTTAACTTGTCCAGTTTGACAGGACCTGTCTCCCCTTGTTAGCATCCTCTGTCAAGGGTAGCAGCCCAGTACAGTATCAGGTCAAACCATGATGTCTGGGAAGACAGTAGCCCTCCTACAAGACATGCAGTGCCAAGTGGCACCATCATGTCCTATTTCAGATTTTAGACGATGGTGAGGTATGCACAGAAAAGAAACACATGAATGTAGAAAAATTGGATTCTGAATGCTCCAGCGTGATGTCTGTGTGATTAGTCTGGTTGCCATGAATGCTCTTTTGGTATTATTAAATAAGCTAAATGTGAAATGTTGATGAAAATAGTAGGCGTAATGGTTAGCCTGGACATTCTCTGTTTCCATTGTTATCAGGCTGACTGGAGGACTAAAGATTTCCAAGACTGTAATATTGATTTTCTTTCACCTCATCTGATTTCAAAAATCCCTTTATGCTTTACAGTGTGTCAGACTATTTCAGTGATGTTTGTTACATAAGTCGAGTTATATATTATTTATAGTAGACTAGAAGAACTGTGATCTCTGCTAATAGAGACGTTTAGTGCATGAAGAGCTGGTTGTGGTTGGCTTGTGTTGTGATTTCCGTCTTAGCCGCTGATCTCTGGTGGGATTTGGAGTGAGCAATAGCACAAGATAAATAGCAGTCCAGCCAACCACAGTCTTCTGCCATTCAGTGCTGTGTTGGTGTTGATGTTAATTGTACTCTTAAGAGCTGCGATAATACAGTGAGTTCTAAAGACAAATCTGCATCATGACAAGCATGAGCACAAGCCTTTTTAGTTGAGATATTACTGTATATAGGACTAAATTTAAAACAACCTACAGATTAGACAGAGAATGCTAATAATTGGATAAAAATGTATAAATTCAGTGTCAGTCTATTGAATTCCATTAAAATGTATAGTGACAAATAACCCAAGAGACAATTTTCTTCTGAAGAAATAGGTCACAGATTCAATTACAGTCACTGAAGCATGGACTCAATCTATCATGCCAAATTAAGTGCATTTTAGCAACCTACTTTTCTCTGAGAATTTTATAGACACATTCAGTCAAGTGGAGAGATTCTGCTGAAACAAAATTATATCAGCTTTTCTTTCTTTTTCTAATTTATAGTGGTTTTAAATGGTATAAACATTGGAAAATCATTTTCTCTCCATAGAAAGCTGTTAACTCCAGAAGCTGAGTTTATCTGTCTGAAGAAGCGAGTGCTCTGCTTGTCTCTGATTCTCATTCCTATTATAAGTTAAAAGGTTGCAGAGATTGCCACTCACATATATTCTACCAAGTTTCATCTGCAGACAAACATAAAGGGAATTTAATGACATCACATATTCAATCATGTCAAGAGCATTGCAATATATACACTATGCCAAATGTTGACTCTGTAGTGGTTGTACATTTCAGAATGGTGCACTTTTCTGTCTCCAGCCATATGGAAGTGAAAAATGACCTTGTTTCTGCCCAGAGCATTAACAAATTACACTGAAAGATCCAACATTAATGCCAGTTTCCATAACAAATATCCAGGTGACTCAGGATCATTCACAGATGTTTTCATGGGAAACACTTTCTACCAAGGAAATAGTTCTTGGGAAATTATGACAGTGGGGTGTGTGGGTTTACACGGACACCTGCAATTAAACAAAAGGATGACGTAAGCAAGATTTTTTTATAGATAGAAAAATCTGTTCCTATCATCTTTTGTGCCATCTGCTTCACTTTAGCCAACTGTGAAAACATAAAGTCAGTGGAAGTGTTTTTCTTTATTTATATTTCTCAGCTTCATCTCAAGTGTTTACAGGTTTTCAGTTTGCAGATATTTTTGGTTTAAAGCACAAACAGCATAATAAGGCATATCTATTGTAATATACTTTCGACCTGATGTCTTTGCTTTTTAAAACTCATACCTTTTATAGTCTTAAATTACCCTAATTTACATGACTAATATATTATTTTACCACCTCCCACATTTTATAAGTGACATGCTTAACAACAATGTTATTAATAATTCATCAATAATATATCAATATCTGCCAAAGGACAAAGTCAAATTATAGGAGTTGTTTATGTGTGTAATAATAGCTTATCATATATGTTAACTGCAGGCCATGGATTGTTATTGAGCCTTAGGCATGCTTGGGGAATCATAATTGCAGACAAATACATTTAAAAAGTGCCCCCTGTCTTAGTTTTCTATGGAAACATTTATTAAGTGTAGTTACTTCCCATTGTGAAAAGTTAGTCTCAGGAGTGAAAGGAGAAAGGTTAGAGTAGAATGAATAAAAATTTGCACAATGTGGGTAACTGACTCAAAACTTTAACTCACCTTGAAGTATAATGAGATAGTTTGAAAAGGCACAATTACCAGGCCTCTAATTAAAAAAAAGTCCCAGTCTGTTTTTTGTTTTTTTTAAGTATTTAATTAGCACCTTAAAATGACATTGATTTTGCAAGTTCTGTGAAGTGTAGAATGACTGCAGACTGATTGGCACCTGCAATTGTTCACGGCTTGATGTTGTTTTTGCGGTATTTTCATTTTATTTTAAAAAGGTGTCAGTGAATTGAGGATTTCATACAATTACTCTGAAATGAAATTGGTTTTAGCTATTTCCTTTTGGCAGTGTGTGCAACAACATAAGCATGCGCTCTTTAGTTGAGTGGTAAACACTGCAAACACTGCTCCAAAGGTGAGACAGTAATTTAGCTATATGAATTTATAATGTCACACTGTGAGACGTGCTCTAAACCATAAACCTACGTTCCCCCAGATTACTACTCTTATAACCACACTAATGACTTTGTTAAGGCTGCTCCAGTCAACATCTATACATTAATGGGTGAAAATAACTTGTAGAGACGCATCCTTAGATAATTACCACCTGAAGCTCCACTGTGGAGTTACTGGAGAGTTTGAGCATCTTTCCATTAACTGTTTTGATTTTACCAGCCTGCAATTGTCTTGGTAGAGGGAGTTGTTGTCAGTGAAAAAGCTATAAAAACCCTGCACAACACAAAACAGCCCCTCGGCAGAATTACCAACTAGCTGGCAAACATACAGTAGTGGAGCATTTAACCACTAAAGGGCCAGATACTTCTTCCAGGAGCTGGTGGAGAACAAGTCAGAGTTAAAGGAGTGCGTGAAGAATGAGTGAATATTGTATTGACTTCATTTTATCAAGTGGACAGAAACAGAATTGGATCCAGTCTTCTGACGCAGCTCCACAACTGTATCTAAAATCAAACATAATTTAACATGTGAAGCAACACAGCTCCCAGTTTCCTCTCATGTGATTACTTGACAAACATGAAGGGTGCATCAGTGCAGCTCTTTTATCAGGCATTTAATAATAATGAAGTTCTTTGGTCTTTGTGGCTACATGGGGATTTGTTAACAGAATCTGTTTATTGTTGGTTTAGTTTATTTGTTTGAGTTTTAAGGGATTCATTGGGTTTTGTCCAAACACAAAAAGATTGAATATTTCCATATTATTGAGGTAAGAGCAGAGTAGCCAATGTACACTTGCCTAGATAACAAGTCATCGTTTTGTAAGAAATCTTTTTTTCATGTTTAAATGATGTTCCTGCTCTGAGAACATTGCATTGTGAACTGTAAATCAAGTCATACTGACACTTGGCATTAGGCTTGTTCGGTATACTGGTACTGAAAAGGTACTGTGGTACTAAAGCAATTAAAATGGTACTACTGGTACTGGTAATCCGGTGGGATTGGTCGGCCTGGCCCGTAGAAATCATTACTGAGGTTATTATGGCCCATAAGTTTAACACCATGAGCTAACGTGTCCTTTTTTGTTCATCATCTCCTTTCCTTCAGCCTCATATTCTCACTACACGCTGTTCTGTTGTCAACAAACACACATGGAGATGGTGCTGCCACCGAACTACACAGCTGATAAATGATTGGCTGTTTGTCTGTCATTCGTAGCATCCAAAGATATAATAGGCTGTTTCAGTGAGCATGTTGCGCATTTAGTGCAACATACATGTCAAATTATCCAGCGTTTTATTGAGCTGTTTTCTTATCGCTGTCGTCCAGGCCTAATATTCACAACTTAAATCAATTTGTGTCAAAGTTAGGATCACATGCAAACACAGTCGCATTTACAGTCGGTCATCTGTGTGTCCTGGGAGGATCAGAGAGCTGTTTGCAGGGCTGCTACTATGTTTATTATGGACATAAAAAATAATAATAACGATAAAAAAAGTTTCTTTGTTGCATAAAATTGCAGTTCATTCATTTGTTATTCTCAGTGGTAGGTTGTATGTGTGTGTGTGTGTGTGTTCCCCCTTTATTTGGAAAAGTATCGAAAAGTATCAAAAATTATCAAAATACATATTGGTACTGGTACTGATACCAAAATGTTGGTATTGGGACAACACTACTTGGCATACATACTTGATATATACAGTCGGTGAGGGTGTTGAATATTCACAAATGTGGTCCAAATTATATTTTTTCTAGTCCAACCATCCACTGAATTTCTTTTTGTTTTTTTTAGTTTAGAGCCT
This sequence comes from Selene dorsalis, assembly GCA_900303245.1. NCBI lineage: Eukaryota > Metazoa > Chordata > Actinopteri > Carangiformes > Carangidae > Selene > Selene dorsalis. The sequence continues at coordinate 37,086 of OMNW01015239.1, forward strand.
AGAATTTACACTACTAGACTAAATGCTGTGAGAAAATAAAGACACCTTTTGATCAAGTTTGAACAAATGTGTGACCCAGACTCTCCAAAGTCCAACTGAAATGGATGCAAAGCACATAAAAGACTTTCATATATAGGTTGCACGCAAGAGCTCGGCTGAAATGCCATTTAGAAACACTTTTATGGATAAGATAAAATGTTTAGTAAATGCAGCTCAGACTTACAAAGCAATTTCACAAAGGCCTGCATAGTTGGATGACAGAGAGAGGAGTGATTCATCCACAATTGACACTCACCTCCGTACCAAAGCTATTTATTGTCTAGTGATGTTCAGAAGAGGTAAATCAGCTCTCTTGTTATCATCTTGTCATCCAGGTATGCTGACTTTTTTCATTTCCTCTGTGTATGCATTCAAATGACGGTTGCCATGGCAGAGACCAGCACTGACCGTGTGAATAGAGCCCAGTCCCTCTTTGTCTCTGCCTTCGCACAGTCTTTTTCCTCATATTTCATCTGAGTGAGGGTGCCGTTATGTTCAAGTGCAGAACAACGCTGAACACTTTTGGTGGAAATACTTTTGGCATTACATTTGGCTCTTTTTCTCTGTTCTTTTTGATCTCAAGCTTGTACTGTACTGTGCTGGATATTCTCCTCTGAAGAAAGCTCTATAAAGGGGGCTTTAATAATTCATGACGCCAGATTTAGATTTGTGCCTCACTAGAAACGGAAAATTCTCCACAACGTTACTTTGCAGAAGAGCTGTGAATCAGCTTTTTTTTTTTTCAAGTTTAATATGCAGTTCAAAAACTTTAGATTTTTTTTCTAAGCATGATATGTTGTGGATCTCACTACTTTACAGAGCATATGAACTACATCTAATTTATGTGCTGTGCCTCTTGCCAATGTTAGGCTTATATCTCATAACATTTTCCAAAGCCTATATATTCTGGGAACAGCTTCCTATAGGATAACATCAATATTGATAACATCTACAACAGTACATGCATAGTGTACTGTGTGCCAGGTCCCACAGCATCACACATAATAGGCTCCCTTTACCGTGGACTTTCCTTGTAGTCAAAGAACACATGAAGAGTGATATCTTCAGCATGCATGATGCAGTACTCTATGCTAAAGTGTCAGTGCTAAACAGTCATATAAAGAAAATAACTTTATCAGCAGAGCAGAAAGGACTACCATCATCCATCATTCAGGAGTCACCTAAATACTTTATGCCGTATCATTTGGTGCCCCGGCTTTTACAGGATACACAGCTGTTATTTGTTTGTCCACTCCATGTCCTCACATTAATCAATACACTGTTTGGTGTAATGAATGCTCTAACTATTCGTTAGTATGGTTTATGTATCTGGCCTAGTTTCATTTTAATGAAATGAACATGATTGAGGAATACGTACCAGTCAGTTTGCTGTTTGTAGTGCTAATGCAATGTAAATGGAGCAAAATAATCTGCAGTGAGTAATGTCTGTTTACGTATGCATCATGCATTCAGTGTTTGGTTTCCCTTGCATGCAAAGTATTACCTAGGTAATTGATTTTGCAAGGTTCATTAGGCACAATTTGTATATCAGATGGGCTGGAAAAGAGAGTTGTTGATTAGTTAGATCTTGCTTTCGGAAATTGCTTTTTTCACATTCTTATCTCTGTTGCAGCCCTAATGGCCCCATACTTTGGTAGTTTTGCTGTGTTAATAAAGTAACACTGGTGAATCTCAACTGCTCGTTTTGTATTCATGCATGGTTCCTATGTGTTTTTTGTTTGTTACTTTTTTATTCTGTTGTGACCTAGGGGGGGTCATGAACAGAGATAATGCTTTGGTTTATCAAAGGTAAAAAACGTGCCCTGGCTTAACACAACACAACACAACACAACACAACACAACACAACACAACACAACACAACACAACACAACACAACACAACACAACACAACACAACGATGCACAATTGAACACATTTTACAACCAGTTTCACAGCAATATGCCAGTAGCATTTTTTTTTTACTTTTTCAAGGTTATTTTTCAGGATCCAAATGATCTAAAATTACCTTTCAGCCCACTCCATCACACCCTTTCTTGTTATTCATGTTTATGTTGAAACATTCCGCCTCTGTGTTTCTGTCATTTTGATGGTAATGAAAAAACAAAATGCTTCAGAAAATGCAATAACAAATGCAACACAGGCACAGTTATGTGGCTCAGGAAATCAGGGATGACCGCTCAGATCAGTGACCTCCTGGTCTTTGGGTCAGTGCACCATTTCACTGATGGTTTCTCCAGGGACAGGGGGTGAAATATAGAAGGAAAATCCCCAAACTGGATCTCCAGAGGATTTTGGCAGATAAATTATGGTTGTTCCCTTTTTTTTCTTTGACTCATTACAAAGCAAACACCAATGCCAATTACACCAATAATAATTAAACCACACACATCCTCCCAAATGCTCTTTTAAACACTTAAAGAGGTCTGTGCTTGACAAGCAGACAGACTGGTAATATAAGCCATCTTTGACAGGAGGATACTTTCCAGTAATCACATTTCAGCTCAGCCCTTAATGATTGCTTGAACACTGAAACCATATCTATCATGGATCTAAAAAGGTAGTGATGCTTTCATTGCACTGGCTGTTTTTCACTCACCCTCACAGTATAGTTTGGATGGTATTTTGGGGACTCTTAATAGTTTTGTGTACTGTTTTAAGCAGTAGTTGACAAGCTCTGGCTTTTACTTGCACCAATTCAGTTGTAGAAATTTCACCATTTCAAGGGCCCCTTCAACCTCTCAATGGCCCTTTGCTGATGTTTGCAAAACCATTAGTGCTTCCACACAGCACCTGGCAGTTTAATAATTCTGTAACTGACAAAAATAAATCTCACAGATTGGAAGTGAAGTGGTTCGAGCATTTGCTTTTGAAGGGAGTTAGCAGCTGAAGACCTTGGTTTGAAGCTTCATATGTTTTCTAAAGATTGCTTAACACCATTATGGTTCTGCACAGAGCCAGTGCCAGCAGTGGAGTACCTGTTTAAATGCAGCTGTACAGCACCAAGTTGGTTCTGCTGTTTTGCAAACCCAGAAAACCTATTTTCAGAGTCACACAGGATCCTTTTGGCAGGAACTGTTTCTTAGCTCCATTCTGGGTATCTTAATGGCCTATCTCTGTGGCGCTTTAGTATTTGCAAGCTCAATTTGCTGGCTCATGAGCCAGCTTCCCAGCATAATGTTCTTTCTCCTCCACTTATTAATAATAACCATGACTTTCTGTCCCTCTGAGCCACTCACTACTCATGATGCTTTACTTTGTACAACATGACAGACTCCTCATACAAACTTGGCCTGTTTTAATGCAGAGCTGGTTGGAAATAAATGAATCAAAGGGCTTTAAGTTCGTACCAGGCGCAGGCGTAGCGGACGGCGGCAAACCCCGTGGTAATTTCGTCTGGCGCAACACGGCACGCAGTCTGTTTTGCAGACCGAGGTGCGCCAAGAAGGGTGTGGCGGCGCGGTAGGGGGAGGTGTCGACAGATTGGAGCAGTGACAATTTCGTGCTTAAAGTGCGCTGAAATCTTGCCAGCTCCAACCTGGTCTACTCTCGGCGCAAGGCGGAGTGCGGCTGGTTGAGCGGTAGTTTGGTTGACCAAAGTTTTGGTGACACCAAACCAAACAAAAACCCGGTTTCCAGGATGTCAGGCACATTTCAATACAATAAATAATCACAACAACCACTATTCAATGCAACTATCTGAATGAGCACATAAATTTATATCTGTATCGATTGTCCCGTCACATCTGATGTCAGGCGGTTGGAACGCGTCATGGAAACTCAACCTGACTGAATGAACACAGCTGAAACTGTCATGCAAACTAACGAGTTCACTCAGTCACTCTCTCAGCCAACCACAAACAGCCTCGGCATCAGATAGTGAGTATATTTTCACATCTCTCATCTCAGGAAAAGAGAAGAGAAAAAGATAGGGAGGCTCACCGACAGGGTCCAGGCCACGGAGCTTGGGGATGCGCACAGGTGCTTCAGATTTCTCCCTGTTACACATGGTATTTGTCTATGTTGTGATCTCTGCACACTACTCATCCTTCTTAGATGGGGTTTAAATATAGGTTTCTAAATGTGAGTGTCTTTATTAGTGGAAAAAGGCAGTTTTTTTTACACTAGGCAGCGGTACTTAGTGTATCAGGACAAACCTGATTAACAATATTAGTAATCTCCTCCCAGACTACTTTTTGCTTCATCTGCCTGTGGAAGTCTGTTCACGTTACCATATATTCGGCCACTGTGAGCTCGGACCTCTCGGGCCAAAACATCAGTTTCCTCCTGGGAGAAGTTTGGCCGTTTGGCGTCGCTGTCTCCTTCGTCCGTGTCCAAATATAAAATGACAAAATTGCAGTGCGCCTCGCCTCGAGGAGCTCATTCGATTGGTGAAGATCTGAATCAGCTGTGTTAAACCCCCTCACGTCTTCTCCCCTCTCTCTTTGCCCCTTGCACTGGTAGGAGGGACGGAGGTGGGAAAGGGGTGTACTTGCGCCAGAGCGCAAGAAAATTGAAGTGCGCCTAGACACGCCCTTTTGGTGTGGCATGGCATGGCGTGGAGTGGCGTGGCAGAGCTGCGCTGCGCTTCACTTCTGCCAGGTCTACGAAATTAGAGCCCAAAATATTTGTGCTTGTGCTGATCGGCAATCCGATCGTGTATTGGCGATTGAGAAGACGACCAATGATACTCGGTCCATGCTTTTCTACTATGCTTTTCTATTGTATGTCCAAGAGGATATTTATGTCAAGTACATAAGGTGTTGTTGCTGATGTGTCAGTGTGGCACTTCTACCCAATTATTCACGATGTAGTAGTTTTAATCATTTTATTGGTGTCCCTGCTAATCTTTCGTGATCGTTTTTATCTAAATGTTTCTCTGTTGTACAACACAACTGACCTCGCCTAGAACCGCTCTACAACAACATTTGTTTTCACCAGTGGATGGCAGTAGCAGCCCTACGATGTCAGTGGCTCTTGATGATGCCTCTCTGCAGAAAATAGTGATACCAGTCTGGACATACGGCCGAGGAGTCACAGTGTCCAAAACTCTTCTGTTGTTCTTTGGGTTCACTTTTTAGTTGACATCCACTGCAGTCATTGCAAGAAACTGTAAACATGGTGATCTTCATACAGTTATACAATGTTTGCTTTGAGGACATAGAAAAAAACTACATCTCCCATTGCAGCATGGGCATTTACCAGCCAAACATCTGAGATCACTTTCCAATGGGGTATGTTGTCATCATTTTAATCCGTATCCATAAAACTTACCCCTGTGCCCTTTGTAAAGTCATTTTAACTTTCTGAAGCCTTTAACAGTGTTTAGTCCTCTGCCTTTGCATGTCTGAGAACAACCTCATGACTTGCTCATGGACTCTTCTGTTTAGTCTTGCATTTATGGGAAATTATGTCCACTAAAGACATAAATATTGGATAAAGGATGATAATTGTTTTCCAAAAAAAAAAAAAAAGATACAAGCCTCATCTAAACATGTGACGCAAACCACTCATTATACTGTTGACAGAGGTTGTATTTTTAGTTATTAGTGTAGTTACAGTGGGATTTTTGAATGAGGTTTTCCTATATCTTGAACAGAACTCAGGCATTGTGGTTTTCCTTTAGATCTCTGTTTTTCACATTAACAATGCTACTTAAGTTGAGGCTATGCACCACAGCTAATTCACATAGTCGTTGGGGACATGCTGGCTACCATGAGACACATAGATTGATGTTATACTACTGTTACTGATATAAACGGTATCTTTTTACTGACGAGACTGCAGTGTTTTGAATGGTTTTCATCATAAAGCAGTGCATAGGCAGTATATGGATGGTTTCATGTGTTTTGCTGTATTTGCAGTTATCAAAAATAGTTGGCACAGAAATAATTTTATCAACGTCTGTACCAACAAACAAAGACACAGGTACACCTTAGCTTGCCGCAAAACAACTCAGCTGCTTGGTAGGTCAACTAGTGATATGACAGCAAATAAAATTGGCATTTATATCGAAAGATTGGCCTTGTCTGCCATTGACAGCCGGTAGAGATAACAGACCAGATATCAATACACCAGAAGTAGTCCAGGAAGAGAGTCTGCCAGCAGATATAAACAAAGGATTTCAGGTTAAATAAGGCCGTAGGTTACAACTAATGCATTGAGGTAAGACATATTAAACGTGAAAAATATGACTCTTATCTTTTCCCCATTTGCAGGTTCAGATTACTTTATGTAGTCTATTTTGTAGAAGCTCTTGTGGAGTAGGGTGCCTCTTTGCCTGTATTATCCTGTGTATTCAGCACATGCAGGAAGGACATTAAAGCATACATCCTATTTTAGTGATTTTTATGCTTTCAAATAAGTGGAAGGATTGCATGCTCCTCTGAGGGCTGAAACATTTTTTTTTTAAACCTTTGGCTTATACAGTTATCTGAAAATACACTGGATAATGGCAAAAATATATTATAGTCATCCACCTAAATTAGAATTTTATATTCAGTATTTACACAGAAGTATGTCTACGAGTATGTTGACTCTCACTTCAACTTTGCAAAAACAGTCTATGAATTCTCCAGTGTAAGGTCTGTTACATTGTATTGAAAGAGGTGCATTACCGTAGTGTATTGAAATTATATCATATTACGACCCTTGTTGCTGTGATTGGATGAAGTCTTTACCCACAGCCAACCTGATTAGAACAGCACATGAAATATGTAACTTGACTTCATTTTCCTCTGAGCTATTTTTGTCAGATCCTCTTGTCCACTTAGCTGTGCAGGTTAATTGTCTCCTCATTTCAGTCTCTGCATGTGATGCAACTTAAAAGGGACATGATTACAAATTCAAATGCTAATTTCCTCTGAGGCTGAAGAGGTGAAAATGCATGAAATACACATGCTGGTAGTAACTATTTATATGCAAGGTTATTAGAATAGGGAAACAAATTAACCAGACATCACTCTGGATTATGTTAACATGACAAACTGCTGTGCTGGCGTCTCTCACTACATGCGCATACTTCTGTGAGAGCAAGCACAGCGGAGTGGAAGGGTTTTAGCACTGTGGGATAAGTACAGTACACCGAGGTCATACCCCAGAGCTACAAGAGCTGACCCTTGAATCCACGGACACTGTGGTAATCCATTAGAGGGATCAGGGACACACACTACACAGCAGACTGCACATAGTTAGATGCAGTGCAATGAAAATAATTGTCTTCATTCTGCTCGCCAAATGTGTAAAGATTCACATTCCCCCTGTGGCAACCTCCACTCAATGTCTGTTAGCTAATATAAGCCAACAATTGTACAGTTGATTTCTGCAGTGCCAATGGCATTTCAGTAATTGGTGGTGTATACTGCAGTGTTAGGGTGTGATTTGCTGTTAATGGGTGCTGTATGCTAGCTTAAATTGCAAGCAAGTTTTTTTTAACATAGAGACCTCAACATTTGTCCTTTTTGCAGATATAATAGATAAATAAGTGGACTGTCTGTGCGATAGTGATTGATTCACTGGTGTGAAATGGCAAAATGGGACTATTTTTCAAGCAATGTGAATCATTTTCTCAGCAATCGGCTATATGGATGTGTATGATTCTCATATATTTTTGTCTGGTGGCCTTGCATCATGACTCATATCACTGTCAGTGTCTTATTTTCCTATCTGTCTCAATACAAATCACACAGCTACTAGGAGAGCTCCATGTCTGGTTGAGTCAGAGCACAAATCAGTCAGTAAAAACATTGAAGCTCAAGAGTAAATGCCTTCAGATATTTCAACCTTGAAGATATATAACCACTCTGTCTCTTAGCTTTTATACAATGCTACCTGCATCTGTATTTTTTTATATTATAGTATAGTACACACTCAGTAGTTTTAAATTAATCTCTCAAACAATGACAGCCTATTACAGTAACTGAAATATGTCACAAGAGTCCTGTTTTCTAACTTTATTCACAGTTCCTGTTAACCTTTTGAAAACCCAGTATGTATAAATACTTGAATTTTTATTATGACAATATAAACGTATTCTATGTGGAAATTTATGATCATTTATTGTTTTATATACAGTAACAAATAAATGTAATTGCTCTGACTTAAAGCAGCGCTTTACACACACCTACGCGTTGGCCTTTATAAATTAATTTGCACAATTAGTTATTGCTCTTTTAAACTCCATTTAAAAAAAACAACAAAAAAACAAAGGTGTGATTAGAGGTGCTCTGGGCTCCATATCAGGTTAGGTCAAACTGTTACTAAACAAAGCAGTGCAATAAAGCATTAGTCAAGTTTGCAGTCACCTTCCCTGTTGTTGATTTTCTTTGGTACCAAATAACTATCCTCCTCTTTTACATTTTTATGGCAGAAAAAATATTCTCAGTTTGATAGCAAATTTACACAATATTTTCAAAATTCTTCAAATTATGTCAAGAGTATCTACTATTACAGCGACAATAGCCGACTTAGCAAACAAGCTTAGATGCTAAGTAGCACAATTCAGAGAGGTTGGTTCTTCTCATAATTTATTGAGTTTATAACAAACTTTTTTCTTTTTTTTTTAAACGAATGAATTTCCTAGACAAATAGCATGTAGACAGATAGTATGCTGTAAATAATGATAAGAATGTGCTTTTTGAAACATTCTTTTGATTTTATCTGTCTTCTTATGTTGACATGTCTGATGAGTGGTCTTAAAGGTCCTGGGTGAGGAATCAGTGAGAGTCATGTCTGTTGAGGACAACCCAGACTTGAATTATCAGAGTTCTATGTAATGGAGCTCAATAGGAAGCATACAAGAGTACTTTTTCGGAAGTTTTCTCCAACTATCAACACAGTTCACCGACACAATGGGAAGGTGTGGGGTGGCAAAAGCCACAACCCAGGAGAAATCCAAACAATGTTGAGTGAAAACGACACCAGAGCTGCCCAGGTGAAATGACCATTAAGTAAACATGAACATAAGCTGCAGGATACTGCTGTGCAGTGATCACAGCTAGAAACAGGCAGTTAGTGAAATGAAAATAATTGCCTATGCTTTTCTTTTAAAATAGTTTAAAATTATTACAATTTATAAATATTCCAATATTACTTACATCATTGTTTTGTGGAACATTATGGGCAGAGAAAAACTATTGACTCTAATCAGGGTAATTTTTGATGTACTTCATGAAAGGGTGATGGTGGTGAATCTGTGACCAAAAGGTTAATGCTACTCCCAAACAGAGTCATACATTAACACTGGAAAGGGAAAAAACAGCTTAGATAACTGACAGATGAGGTGTTTTATTCCAAAAATTATCAGCCGTTTCAAATTCGTGACACCTATGAAAAAATATGTTGAAGGTGGAGTCTGTTACAAGCAAATAGGAAAATAAACTGCTGCCTTGTAACTGGTGTTTTGTATTACTGTGTGAGCCCACTGCTCTCTCCCTCT